>MJUU01030470.1:124315-135977 GCA_002080025.1 Modiolus philippinarum
AATGTTAAAAAATCCCTTAATGCTTATAATATTTACGTATCGAAGAAATAAGTAAAATAAGTTTCAATCTTCTTAAATTTTAACATCAACACCTGGTTAATAATAAGGCAAAGGTAACAAGTAAACAGATTATATAAGACAAATTACAATTTTGTAACACCTTTTTGAAATAATAACATAATACCAATGGCTTAGCACGATTATATTCCAGATGTTTTCTTCAGTCAGAACTTCTTGAATGCAGTCCTGTTAAAATGCAACCTGTCTCTTGGATGAATTATTTTAGATAGTAAAATAATAGATTCTGAAACTGGCACATTTTTTTCAAAGAACACTTTAAAAGGAAAAGTATGCTAGGATGAAAAATAGGTGTGCGGTATGGTTGTTTTTTCTTATTGACAAAATATTCACATTTAAAGGCGTTAACAACATGTTATCAACATGTTGGTATACGAATGGGCACGAGTTGTGCTGCTCTACTCACAACATTCTCCTAAAAACACATCTTTTGCTAAATTGATTCCATCGACCTACGACCTTTCAAATACAATTGCTGTTGAATTGCTACCGGACACTCATCGATTAAAGGGTTGGTTTGGCGCGCCATAATAACAGTTTAACCCACCATTCCTTTTGAAATGCATGTACCAAGTCAGCATCATTGCAATCGACAATTATTCGGTGATGTCCTCTCGCTTAGATTTTTTGCCTACTATTACCACAGAATACTTAAAATAAAACTGTATACAAACAAATTTTTGTTCTTTTATTTCTACCAACCAGCATGTAAACATTGAACTGGAAACTAAATTTTTACCCCAATATTTGAAACAATTTTGTAATAAAGCAGAGGGATAATCAAAACATATTGCCTGTGTATTATTAGGACAAAGTTTTTGTAGTTTCACGTGATGCATGTGGGTATAGGTACACTATTAGAGTGCCCCAGCATTGATTAGTTCTATGAGATCATTGCATTGTAAACAAAATTGTAAACCATACAGTTTGACTTTTCATAAGAGCTCAAATATCGAAGGTCAATACAAATTCCGTTGTTTGAAATGTTTTGATGATATTATGAATTATGAATGGTAGGGGCAAAAAACTATTTTTTTTAGAATTTATAAATAGGTATATTTAATTACTATATCTGTCGATAAATTGAATTGTACAAATTTTGAATAAAATTTCCTGGTCGACATCTCGATATTATGGGATAATGTTTCCCAGATGACAACAGATCTTTCTCTTTACAGCTAATGTTTGTTTTTTTTAACTTTACTACTGGAGTTGAAATGTTCAACATGGCGGGTGTCATATAAGAAGCATGCTTTTTAGGGTTCCTATTGTTAATCTTTGTATGAGTGTAAACTACAAAATACCGAAGTTACTGCTAATTCAGTTTCTTCATATGTGCATTTCGACAATTCATGTCTCTTCAGTGTAGATCAAATGAAAAAAATTTGAAATTCATTTACCGAAATATGTATAAAAGCTGATAGAGAACAAATAACCAAAATGATCTAAAACGTAAAGCCAAAATTCAGAGGACAGAGGTATGCATTCTTAGTTTTAAATAAAATTTTGTAAAATTTAGATATTGAAAGTTTAAAAATAAAATAAATTTTCGGGTCAGCATGGAAGTACTGACTACTGGGTTGGTGTTCAGCAGAGGTATCGGGCCTATGGTAATAAATAACAAAATACCCAAGTTACTGCTAATTTAGTTTCTGCATATGCGCATTTCGACAACTTATGTCTCTTTGGTGCAGATCAAATGAAAACATTTCGAATCCATAAATATGTGTGTCTCCATTTTTCCTCTCTGTGCCGTACTCATGTTATTTTTGTTCAGGTGCTGCCATGTTCTTTGTATTATAGTTTTAGACTTCTGAGAGGGATTTTATGATTCCCGTTGCACCGCTTCATATTCCATCCCTCTTTCAGATTAATTAAGTTCGGTTCTCACTACTTCATTAGTAATAAGTTTTATACAGTTTTGGAATTTTAATGGGAAAGTGGCAAACGAATTACAACTTTTGGCCATTTCGCAAACTTATGTCTTTTAAGTACAGATAAAATCAAAATATTTGGGCATCCATAATCCGAAATATGTGTAAAGCTGACAGAGAACAAAACACCAATAATATCCAAATGGAAAAGTCAAAATCGGGCGAAGGCAGAGATATTCAAATAACACGAATGATGTTATTATTTGATATGTTTAATTGTTAGATGGATATATATTATGCAAAACAAATCGCAATATTGACTGATATTAAAAATTTTAGAAGGACTGTAACAAGAAAAAGAGTCGATACTAACATTTCCGCATTATACTAAATTAAAGGAAGCATTGAAAGTGAAAAGTTACAATTAATATTCATAAATCCATTTAACAATGAAATATATCAACCCCCGATTAATGATAAGTCATAGCAAAGACCGATATAATTAAAATACAATTTCAAAGTATCATACCAAATTAAACATAAATGATAACAAAATCATTTAACAGAAGCCAAAAGAGTGTGTATTTTCACAATTAGTTACTGATTCAAATTTTATTGTCAATCAGTTCTTCGAGTCTCTTAATATGTCTAACTTCATTTATAGATGAAAACATAAATCACAAAATACATGTATCTTATGATAATTTCGTATCAATCAGTTAAATCACAACACAATACCGATAGTTAACTCAATTATGTGACAGCTGTGTCAAGTTATGAGATTGTTCTGCTCAGAGCATCTGGAATAAATCAGCAAAAATATTACCTGTCTCACAAAACCGTATACAGAAAGCACATATTACAATCCACTAGAACTGGAAACCTATCATCTCATTATTTAAAGAAGTAATTAAATTATATCTATTCAGCAGGGGTAAACCACCAGAACATATTGTCTGTGTTTTACCAGGACAAAGTTTGTGTTGTGTTACTTGATACATGTGGGTATAAGTACACTATTGAAGCACCCCCGCAGTAATTAGTCCTATATGATTACTGCATTTTAGCAAAATCTAAATATAGCATGGATTTTGACTTTTTATAGGAGCTCAAATATTGAAGGTCAATACAAATTCTTTCTGTAAAATTATTAAGTATGAATGAAAATGGACGGAATACAACATTTTTGCACAACTTTTTTTCTGTATAAATACATTTATTTTGAAATAATAATTAAACTATGCATTTGATGTGAATAAAATTTCATTGTTCATTATATATTTCACACTTGTTTTGGATTTTGAAGAGGAACGTGGCAACCGAATAATTTTTTTTCAATCTAAATTTTCAAACAATAATGTTCTATGAAGCTAGCTATGCATAATTTGAAATAAGAGGCTCATGACGAATTTTATCTGATTGCGAGCTTTACTAAAGCAGAAGTTGTTACCAGAGAGTTTTACAGGTACGAATGTCATTGGCATTTTGATCGAGAAATATAATAGTTTTGTTTAAATTTACCATGTATTTGCAGATATTTTGTCCCATTTCCATTCACTCCATATCCCCTAATTGCTTACACTGCTAATTAGAGCAGATGTGGTAACCATCTATAGTGTGAATATTATCGCTCAACACTGTCAAAGTTATTGTCGCGCTGTTGGATAGCTTCACTAGTGTGCATGTTGTTGCCATTGTGGTTGAGGGCTTTACTAGTGAAATGGGGTTGCCTTTCCTCATGCTTATACTTGTAAAGATAAAGCTGCAATTCTAATTGAAAACGTTACGAATTTGGATGTTGTTGCATTGAAGATTTACTGCATCACCAGTATTGATGTGGTTGCCACGCTTATGAAGAGCTTCAATAGTTTGATGGTGTCGCCATTCTAACTAAGAGCTCCAC
Organism: Modiolus philippinarum; assembly: GCA_002080025.1. Taxonomy (NCBI): domain Eukaryota; kingdom Metazoa; phylum Mollusca; class Bivalvia; order Mytilida; family Modiolidae; genus Modiolus; species Modiolus philippinarum. The sequence continues at coordinate 128,171 of MJUU01030470.1, forward strand.
TAATGTCTATGTAGTTGTCATGCTAAATATAAGCTTCACTTAAGGTACCCATAAACCGGTTTAACCCTATCGCTGGTTTGCTAGTGCCGGTACGAAGTCCGGCTGTCACGAGTTCCTAACATTGTCTACGTTTGTCTTTTGTCTTATACATGTTTTTCTTGTGTAGTTCCCTTGCACATTATTGCATGTAATTATAATTTTCAGCCATTGTAGGTGTTTCCTGTTATCCATTTTTAACATTCACTATTTTAAATGTTGTCAGCATGCTGAATAATAGCTCATTCAAAACGATGATGCTGCCACGCTGATTGAAAGGTTTACTTGAGCAGATGCTGTTGTCATCGTGCTGATTACAATGCAAAAACGTCTTTAGTGCGGATAATGTTGCATTCAATTTAATTGGGAGTTTCACCAGTGTCGTGTATTGTTGTCGAACTGATTAAGAGTTTCACTTTTCTATGTTGTTGCCACGGTCATTGAGAACTTCAGTAGCCTTGCTATAGTTCTTCCCCTTTTCAATATTTCTGTTCAAATGTCGATAGAAATTGTAAATGCCAAGTGGTTGATTAAAGGAACCAACTTAATGCTAGTTGTTGCAAATTCTGATATTCTTTTCTTGGTGAAAAATAAATCTTGAATATTTTACGAAAGGATGAGCCTTTTACATATATTTTATTCATTCTAAACTAATCTTCAGATTTCATAATAAACTTGTATCTGTATAAACATGTTATTATGAAAGGACATGGTGAAAACACAATGTATTCCACACTTTGCCATATAAATTCACTTTGACATATAAAACACATGTAGGCCTATCATGATGTCACCTCCTCCGGCAACGCAGTGCATGATACACAATAAAGGATATTCGCAATGTTGGTCCTCTGGCAACAAAATGTTCGATACTCTTGCAATATAGCTTAAGGTAGTTGGAGTTTGGTTTCTGACATAAGAATTTTTTAAATATTTGCACAATGAAACTTTTAGCAATATGCTATAAAAATATGTAAAAAAAATTGGGGGCCACGGATATGCCAAAAAAAAGATTGACCAAATTTTGTTTTTTTGCACTATATTTACAATGGAATTATATGGGAAATAACAATTTTCCACAATTCAAGGGCATATTATTTCTATAAGCAGACATACAATTTTTTCAAACTTTATGTGTTTATTGATACAATAGAGAGCTTCAATTTAAATACATAAAAAAGATATGTGCAGATCTTTTTAAAAAGTTATACCATGAAGCACGAAGATTTTGTCAGTTTTTCAAGAAAGGGGCGATAACTTAATTAAGTATTTGGGACCCTAAAATAAAAAAAAAAACAGATTTTTTTTTAAATTATAATAAATGTGTTTTGTGAAAATGCTTTTGACAAATTCAAGCAAGAATAGAGACCAATTACCTTATTTTTTTGTAACAAAACATGCAATATTATTCAAACAAATTTGATACTTGTTGTTTATTTTTATTTAGATTTAATGTGTTTAAGTCATACACATACAACATCATATGGACAACTTTGTTATTGAATAATGGAATTTTTGCTTAGATGCGCAAAATAGATGCTCAGTATTAGACGCCCCAACTACCTTAATCATAATATTGGTCGCTTGACAACACATTGTATGCTACTATGCAATATAATTTTATCATCAAAATGTCTGTCCCTTGGCAACACATTTTATGCTACTCTTGAAATCTAGTTTAATCATAATGTTGGTCCGCGTAGTAACCTGTAGTATGCAAGTCTTTTAAATGAAAATCATTCATAATGTAGGCCTTCCTGACAACACATTGTATGCTACTCGCTACATCAGTAAAACGCTTTGCTTTTTTATTGTTACTTGATGACCCAACTCGCAAATTTGTATCTGCACTTTTATAAAGCCGAATTTTGCACAAACTTTATAAAGTTGAGAAGTAAAAAGCAACAAGTGGAAATACTGACTACAACACATGACAAAGTCAACATTAATTGTTTTGTTTGTTTTGATTTTTAACAGAAAATATTTTAGAAGTTTTTGTAGGTATGTAGTGAAATAATTTTGCTCATTTTACATCAAATACCAAAAATAAGAAAATCAGATATAGAAAAAAATCATTCCAAATGAGATTTGGCTACAAAATATTTTAGAGAGCAGTATAATTTTTCTTGGAATGTATATTTTATTTTAGGCATTTCAGTTGTGCTGAAATCGGAGGTTTTCAAGAAAAGTAGGGCAGTCACCAAAAGAAAAAAAAAAGATAAAAATCAAATAGTTAGCCCGTACTGCAGTAATCGCCTACAAGATATCTATTTTCATGTTTTGAAATATGACTATAGATCGTTTATACCGACGGTTATGTAAAAAAATCACAAAACAAAACAAAGAATGCAACAATCCATGTAATTTCCGAAGTACAGTTTCGAATTACATACCACGAAGTTAAAAGCTTATGTAATAAACATGAAAGTACTTAAAAGAGATGTTCGACTTAAATTTATTTTGATTATGCCATAATATAAATAGAAAAATCCTAAATTCTTTGGAAAAGTGCTTTTTCACCCCCCTTTTTAAATAAATAATAATAATAATAATAAAAAAGAATTTACTTTTAATTCTAGTTTACAATGTACCTGATCCTGATAGGTTTTTATTTAAACTGGTTTGTGATTTTCATGACAACAAATGGGGAGGTCAAAATTCTCCTCTTTGTCTGGAACATGGATTGATATTTCCATCGACAAATGTTATTTCAATAGGTAATTGTAATGCATTCTTGCTCGCGGATTGTTTCATTGTTTCATCTGCACTGATGAGACATAAGTTGTCGAAATGGCCATATGTAAAAAGTAAATTTACAGTAACTTCGGTATTGTGTTATTTATTACCACTGGGTCGATGCCACTACAGGTGGACTGTGAAACCCCGAGGGTATTCACTAGCCAAGTAGTCCAGTAATTCGGTGCTGGCCCGAAAACCGATTTTTTGGAAAATTACAATATCTTAATTAGAATATTGTGTTTAAAACTAATATCTCCCTCACGCAAAGCTCTGTCCTTAGCTGATTTTGGTTTTACATTTATTTGTTCTCTATCACTTTTTAAACATCTTTGAGTTAATGGTCTTCCAAACATTTAGGTTTTATCTGCACTGAAGAGACATAAGTTGTCGAAATGCTCATATGCAGAAATTAAACTTACAGTAACCTCGGTATTTAGATATAGCTGTCCATGATGGGGAAATTTATGATTCTGATATTAAGTCGTTCTTTTTTTCTTAAATTTTGGTACCGAGATGTCCATTTTTGCACAATTCGAAATGAAAGTCCAAAAATGTACATCTGTTGTTTTCGTTATCTTAAGTCTGGAGGATATATTGATTATATCCATTTAGCAAAAGATACGTTATAAATTTCAATATCATATCAATGTATCTGTAAGTGATGTATCTATAAGGGGGATTGAAGGATAGTTAACATATAAAAATACAGTTCCTTTCCTCTTTTCCCGTATACTAGTAATTCAAGTTAATACCGCGATCATTGCATCACTCTGAAAATAAGAAGAAGAATGAATAAACGGTTGATTTGGGATAACGCAATGTTCTTGCTTTCTTTTTTTGTATGGCGACCAGCAGAGTAGGCTTTAAGCAAGCTGACAGCTAGGCGTTGAGCACCTCTTGACCCATCTTTGTCTCATTCTTTTCTTGTTTATTAAAGTGGTCTTGTAGTAAGTATTCTAACTGTATAGAGAAAAGAGAAAGAGAAGGGACGATTTGGGTAACCAGAAACTGGTAAATACTGTTCATTTAAATTCAAATGATTGTGTTTAAGACATACAAAAACATTTAAACAACATTCTTATTGAATTATTGAATTTTGCTTATATTCGCAAAATAGATGCTCAGTTTTAAAAACCTAAACTACTTTTACTTCCTTGGCTTGAACGCCAATATCCCGAACACCATGGATATATCGCACTCGTTTTCTTTGCCTTTTGTTCAAATTTGAGTACAATTCGACTTTGATAGCTCAAACGACCCTCTAGCTTTAAATGTTTTGCATTGATCCCTTGAGTGTCAAGCCATCGTAGTTGGACTGTAAAAGCCAAAAGTGAAAACTGTAGATAAATGATTCTGTCAAATAAATACATCGATATATTGAAATATTTGTATTTAACGCTTCCATGTTCTTTGCAAACATGCAAACCGAGTTGATTGGTCAGACTATCACCTGTTAAAAGGAGTCTACACTATGCCGGTGTTCAATGGCTTTATTCTATGTCATTATTTTCACTTTTTGTTTAATTTCTACTTATCAATCATTTCATGAAAGAAAAATGTATAACTAAAAGACCTTAAACGCCCATTCAAAACGACTTTTGACTTGAACTTTGAATTTCATTCTTAAATAAGAATTCAAAATATTTCAATCATTTGCAGTTTTTATAATACCTGTCATTACGGTATGTGATTTCGTATTTTTTTCAATATACGAGCAAAACACAATGGTATTGTAATTAACATACGGACATTTACCTACATTTATCTACATACATCTCGGCTGTGTGGAAAATATGTCCGGCAGTACTACAGGCCAGTTTTCTATGATTCTTAGATATAAAGTATACTTAGCAAAATGTCTTTTTCAATGCACCCACGTTTGCAATGCATATAAAACTATAGTCAGCCCCTGGGGGTACTTATTTCTAATTTTCATCTGCTTAATAAATAGTGTCCACTCAGCGTTTAAGATTTTTTAAGATTGCTATTCGTAAATGCACTAAAGCTGTGTTTGCAAAATGACAGAGGAAGAAATTTGTACACTGTTTCATGATAATAGTGATATTCCAGATATGCATAATCGTACATCTTCTCTACTGCCACCACAAACCTCTGATGACATTAGTATAACAGCCAGCTTCTCTAATGCAAATTTGTCGTTGGAAGGAAATGTTTCAGAAGAAGAGAGCAATTCACGGAGTACACAATCACGGTATGCCCGCTACAAAAATTCTTTATATAAGTATTTTGGATTTATTATTTGTCTGATGGCTGCTATCATGACAATACTTACAATTTTTTTATGTGTAAAATTGTTGTTATTCGAAAATAAAAATGCCGAGAATCAGATTCTTGCAACTCAACGAAAGGCTGAATTTGCAACTTATGAAGTAGAATGGGAATCGACTGTAAAATATGGTGACAGTCTCAACAGAAACATTTCGTGGAAAAAATGTAATTCAACTTTTGTTGAAGTTGACAAGACTGGACAAATGATGAAGATAAAGGCACACGGCGTATATTCTGTTTCTTTATTGTTAGGTATAGACAGTTCCAGAAGTGATTTCTTCAAAGAGGCCACACATACCCGTACATCACTGGTATGCATAAGGAATACTAGACACAAAAACGAACGGTGCATTCGATATAGACTTTTACCGAATACTGCAACATCAGTTTACATGCATGTTATCATGCAACTGTGGGAAAATGATTATTTTTGGTGTAGTGTATCCAATTTTGAGCACTTGTACCGTTCGGATGCCACAAGTTACATGACAATTGATAAGAAATAGAAAATTGTTAGATCTGCTTATTTTATAGAGGGTTGGGGGTTTCACTACACTGTCTGGAATATTAAAGCTAAAATACAGTAATCCCTGTTTGAAATTTCAGCGCTTTAACTCATTGATTGTAACTTCAGACATGTTGAAAAATTGGTTTACCTGTACAGGGATCGGGTAACTTAAGGGAATATGGGTTTGGTTTATCTATGCACTTCCCGCCGATTCAATCCCAAAACCTACCCTTTCAGCACTCCCGCCCTTCTTGCTGTCATCTCCAAGCTAACTTTTCCCACCTGCATACTTCTACTCTTCTTCATTACATCCACCTTTTCATATCTTCATCTACATTCAATCCTACCTCCCGTTTTACCTTTCGATACATATTTCTAGTATAACGAATTTTTGAAATCCAACCTGTGTGTGTGTGTGTGTGTGTGTGTGTGTGTGTGTGAATACAAATGTGCACTCAGCTTGCACGGCTTAATTCGACAGTTATTTCTTATACGTGAACTTTCTTCCTACTTAATTTGACTAGTAATTTATTTATGCTATTAAAAAACAAAAATTAGCTTTTAAAAACTTCAAAAATTTGCCATTTGATTTTGCTAGACGCATACCATTCTTATATACCTATAATTCTTAATTTCACAGCTTTGCTTTTGCGTCTTTGAGTTCTGTGGAATGCCACTTTGACTATTTACATCTAGATAAAAATCATGCATTTTGGCCACCGTGCTATAAAACACGTGAAAGAGCTGACATCGATTACATTGCAAAATTTCTGTCGACATGATACTGTAATGTTATGATATATTCATTGTTTTGTATTTATATAACGAGTGACTGTAAATAAATCATTTGAACTTGTCTTTATTGTATATATTCTGTGTCTGTGAACCAAACTTTCATTGTATATGATCTGTGTCTGTGAACAACAAAAGTAACTTGATTCAGTCGTAACATTTGTTCTGCTTTGTCAGTTTTTGTCAATTCTTACAATATTATATAAGAATATTATGTTACCTTGGTCAAATAGGTCAAGGCCGATTCGCCGATAATTCAAATACAAGCAACATGAGCTGAATTACTTACACTATTTGAAACATCTAAAAACACATAATGTTTAAAAAAGTTAAAATATTAGAAAAGGGAAAAATGAAGCCAAAATCACTTTACTGATTTTGACTTCACAATTGTAGACTTTCCCCGTTTCCCTTCTTTTTCCTTTTTCCCTTTCTCAGCAGCAAGAAACCTACCGCCCCAGAATATGAAGTGTATATTTAACAATTAATTCATTACTGTAGCGTTTGTAGTTCATGCAGTATCTTTGTGGAAAGAGCAAAAGCACTGTTCAAAAAAACTGCTGAGTCAGACATATTTTCTGTCGCTTTTACTCTCGTATCTTCAGAAATTCTAAGGCTGTGACAACGACTTCATACATATAAAATGTCGGTGTCACACATGAAACGGAAATTTTCCGCTAGATTCACGTCTTCTCGGATTTGACAACAGAGACTCTGACTTTACTCTGGATTGACCCACTGACAGTGTGACGAGTGCTGTATACAGACAACCTGGTGCCACTCTGTTTTTTTGAGAGTTCACAATGTTATTGCTTTAGCTTTCAGTTTTGTATTTGTAGTGTTTGTGTGTTTGTGGGTGTTAAGTGTCTTTGGTCTTCCGCCCTCTGATGTTCTCGCTTTTGCCTTGTCTCTGGATTTTGATTTTTGTAATTTTGTGCTTTGTTCCTTCGGTTTCTACCGTCCTTCTTATGAAAGAACGCAATGCGTTTGTCGATTTTAAAGTCGTTTGACATGAGGTTTCACAAATGACACAGGAATATTCCAGCTAGGTTTCACATCTCAGATTTGATATTAACCTTTGTTGACTCACTTTCAGATTGACCGGTGCCGTATACGAAGACGGACATGCTTTCGCTTCCGAAACCCGCGATGACACCCTCTTTTTTCACTGTTTACGCTGAGTGCTTTGTTTTTTAACCTTTGACTGTTATATTTGTAATGTTTTTGTGTTTGTGGGTGTGTAGTGTCTGTCTTCTGGTGTCCTCGTTTCTAACTGTCTCTTGACTCTCTGTATGTAATCTACTTGTGCTTTGTTCCTTCGGTACTCTACTGCGGTTTATTTTGGTAATTTGAATATTAAAGTTAAAACAATGCAAGTTGAAATTAAACAAATTATTTTACAGCAGCCTATATAAATTTTAATTTCATAAACTTTATATACAA
>MJUU01030470.1:136208-153719 GCA_002080025.1 Modiolus philippinarum
AGTCGTTTGACATGAGGTTTCACAAATGACACAGGAATATTCCAGCTAGGTTTCACATCTCATATTTGATATTAACCTTGGTTGACTCACTTTCAGATTGACCGGTGCCGTAAACGAAGACGGACATGCTTTCGCTTCCGAAACCCTCGATGACACCCTCTTTTTTCACTGTTAACGCTGAGTGCTTTGTTTTTTAACCTTTGACTGTTATATTTGTAATATTTTTGTGTTTGTGGGTGTGTAGTGTCTGTCTTTGATCTTCAACACTTTCTAAGTGTCTCTTGATCCTCTGTATGTATTCTACATGTGCTTTGGTACTCTTCTGCTGTTTATTTTGGGAATTTGAATATTAAAGTTAAAACAATTCAAGTTGAAATTAAACAAATTATTTTACAGCAGGCTATATAAATTTTAATTTCATAAACTTTATATGCAAATTACATTCGTTTTGGATTAAGATCAAGACGAGTTAAATTTGTTAAGATCAAACAGTATTTCGATTTGATCTTATTTGTTCGGGACAAACTCGTCCCTGAACGCAGTTAATTTATTTGATTTTGATAAATTGAACAGGTCTTGATCGTCCCTGAAAGCAATTATCTTCAAATGCGACTGAATATCTTACACTGATCGTCCCTGAACGCAGTTAATGCATTTGATTTTGATCAAATGAACAGGTCTTGATCATCCCTGAAAGCAATTATCTTCAAATGCGACTGAATATCTTACACTGTCTTAACAAATTTGTGTAAATCCTGTCAAGGTCGTAACAAGATCAAAATGGCCAAACAAGATCATAGCATGTCTGCAGTATGCAGTTCACAAAACTGCAGTTGGTAATTTTTACAGAGAAAATATTATTACAGATTATCATTGGCGTGTAAAAGAAATCGTGCTGAACCTTCCGATGTACGACGATACACACTCTTGTTGGTGTTGTTCACAATACTAGTGCTTTATTGTTGTGGAGTTCTTGTTAATTTTGTTTCTTGTGTTTTGTGCATGTGATGCCTCCATATTCAATGTTTTTGTTTCTGATTTGTATCAATATGAAAAAACATAACTATTTTCACAAAAAGAGTAGATATCTGAGTACTGTATAATCTTAAATTAATTGAAGTGCATACCAAATCAACAGCAATATAATAAGCACAAGAAGACTACAGACACACACACCACACACACAATTGCTCACGTTTTTTTTTATCTGCAATGTTAAAATTTCCACTGAATTCACCTATTTTAAGCTTCAAATAATAAACTGTTGAAGGCGACAACTCGACTGGCAATATGAAGGTATCATATATAAATGTATTTGGTATGAAAAATTAAACGAATGACAAAAATGATCCCAAATCATGCACATCTAATATTTTGTACAATTGTTTTTTTTTTGCATAAATTATTTGTTTGTTAACCCCAGAGAAGCGACTCGAGCACACCATTAATAATTTCAAGTTCATTGATTATCCATACAGCTCAATATATTTATGTCATTCATTTGTTATCTTTTGTACATTGTGTCATTTGTGGCATGTGACTGTGTTTTTCCGCCATTGTAGCTGTTTCCTGCTATCCCTTTTATTCTATCAAAAAAAGGTACATGAATTTTTTGAAGCGGAAGTTGAATATTTACCTTAAATAGTAAAACGTTCAATAAATCTGGTGGGTTATCTCGCATTATTCGATAGCAGTATAATTCTGCTTATTTAATTCAATGCAAAAGTTCACGGACAGATGCGCGTGCAATACTGAAAATATTTTAGCCTTAACGTCCTCGCAAAGATTATTTCTCGATAAAATTTATAAGTTCCTTAAGGATGGTCACTCCTGAAGTTTATTATATCAAGGATTTGAAATTAATATTTTTATCTATTAGAAAATGGACTATACACCACTTTAAGCAAAAAATATTGATAGGTCAGTGTGGCCGTTTTTGAGATTTACATGTCCAAAATTTTGGCGGGAAACCGAACTTCTCTAGACTTTTCATTCACTTTGCATTTAAGCAATCAACCTTCGAAATGCAATGAAAGTATATCAAGAATTTCATCAAATTTTGTCAGAAGTCTATTGAAAATGTATACTACCATATTTTGAAAAGAAAAAAGGGGGTCAGTGTGCATAATTTTCTAATGCATTATGATGGATAAAATAAGAGAATTCAGAAAGTCAGAGACAGCTTCAAAAACCTGAGGAGTGACCATCCTTAATTTCAGTTTTAATTACAGATAAAATGTAACAATGACATTAGACTACCGTAAAAACAAAGGATGAAATTAGCAAAAACAGTTAAAGCCCAGAAACGTGCAAAAAAAATGTTATGGCATTCCAAAAAAATCCTCAAAAACAGGATTTCTCTCACCTGACTTTACGTTATAAACTAAATGAAATTGAAGAGACCTTTTTAAAACATCAGCGTCATACCTAAATATATATGTTAGTATTGATAGTATCTAATGAAATGATATGGAACAAATGCACATGAGACAGTCTCCGCAAACAAGCAACGGAACAACGCTTTTTATGCTGTTCCTCATCATGATGTCACCACAAGGCTTTCAACAATGAGTTTTGCTCATACTTCAGAGTGAGTTCAAGACTTTCATCGGTCCGGGAGAAATTTATTGTAAATTGTCGAACGTTAAGACAATCCGGGGTTTTTATTAGACCATGAATACGAGATCGTCAATAATCATAAATTAATTGACAAAGCACTCCCGCAATTACTGCCATCCGTTGCCGACAAAATAAGCACTAGTGTCTAAACTAGTGGACAGACACAACATATAGACAAACTCGCCTAACAAGTTGATTGTAAAAAGTTAACGTTAATAAAATAGTGAGATGAGGGCACTTTAAACAGCTGGTCAGAATAATTTGGATATCGCAAAAACAAAAAACAAAAAAACAAAAACAAACAAAAAACAAAAAACAAAAAATCATAAACAAAAACAAGACACACATTTTTTTGGTATATAAATAAATAAATAATAAAAAAAAAAAATTAAAAATAAAAATAAACTAAAATAAATAAAATGCCAAATTTGAAATTATCATAGTGTATACCATATGATGTATTCTCTAAAGAGAAAGTAAACCACAACTGAAAAACTGAAATATATAGAACATGGGGAATCTTTTTATGGACTTCACACTGCAGGATAGACAAACTCTAGTCTTAAATTAACAATGAAAGGTGATTGAGTTAATGTACATGAGACAAAGACTGGATAAATATATCTAAAAAAAACAAGCAACGGAATAACGCTTTTTATTTTTCTTTAACTTTAAGTCACCAAGTGACCTTCAGCAATGGGATTTGCTCATACCTTATAGTAATTTGAAGACGGTCCCTAGCACCGGTCCAAGCAAATTGTCGAAATATGTCACATCCGTGTCTTTATTAGCCCGTAGATGCGAGATCGTCAACCAAGATTAAATTAACTGACACAGCGTTCTTAAAATCAGTGTATCGGAGAACGCAGATACACTTACTTAGTAGTAGGGAAAGTCAAAATATATATTGTAAAGAACCACACTAAGTCAAACAAGAAGTACACGGAGAATGACGTAATCAAGATGTTGAAATTTTTAATAGATAATATTTTTGTCGAATTTGGGGGTCGCGTTTTTCAACAGACAACCAGGATTCCCATGGGAACTTACTGCGTGCCACTTTTAGCTGATCTCTTTCTTTTCTCGTATGAGGCCAAGTTTTTACAAGGGCTAACATAGAAAAAACAAAAACATTTAGCCCAGTCCTTTAATTCAACTTCCGCTACAAAGACGATGTACTTTCTCTTAATAATCCAAAATTCAAGGAATATTTACACCAGATTTATCCCAATGAGCTTGAAATTAAAGAGACTACTGATACACCTACTTCAGTTTCGTACTTGGATCTTTTAATATACATTGATGAAAATGGACGTTTGAAAATTTAGCTATATTACAAACGTGATAATTTTAACTGTGAATTTTCCCTTTCTAAGCAGCAATATACCTACCTCTCCGGCCTATGGAGTGTATACATTTCACAGTTGATTCGTAACTGTCGAGCATGTAGTATATACAGTGATTTTTTTTTAATAGAACAAAAACACTGTCCCAAAAGTTGCTTAGTCAGGGATTTGTTCAGCCTTTGTTGTTTCATCCCTTCAGAAATTCTATGGCCGTCACCATGACATCATTGACAGATATTCCGTGTCTGTGTCCCAAATAAAAACGGACATTTTCAGCTAGATTTCACGTCTTCACGGATTTGACATAACCGGTTTTGACTCAACCCTGGATTGACTCACTGATAGTGTGACGGGTGCCGCTACCGGAGCAGGACATGCTTACCCATCCGGAGCACCTGATGTCACCCCCGGTTTTTATGGGAGTTCACACTGTCAGTACTTTAGTTTTTCGTGTTGTTTGGTTTATCTTACTGTAAAATTTTAGTTTTGTCTTCGTCAGTCATGTTTGTGCTACCGATTTGTCTTGTGAGTGTTTGTATACTACAGAGATTTATCAAAGCTTTTCAAAATTATACCATTGTACTGTTTGAGTGTTAGAGAAGTAACATGTACCATAGACTTCAATTGGTTTTGTCTAAGGGTTAGAAAATGACATTTACCAATTTGCTTCCAAACAGATCTTCCAAAACAATATATGCCTCACTGATAGTGTTTCGGGGCAGGACATGCTTACCGTTCCGGAGCACCTGATGTCACTCCCGGTTTTCACACTATGAGTGCCTTAATTCTTTATGTCGGGGTCTTTATTTCCGTGCTTGTAGCTGTCTCACGTCCTTGTTTTGTCTTTGTTTTTCTCTGTTGACGTTTTTGCCATGTGTTTGGACTTCGATTTTTGTGGTCTTCGCTTCCTTTGTTCCTTCGGTATTCTACTTCCGTTGTTTGGTAACCCGTTGCCTGAAAATAAAATAAAATAAAACACTGGTGTCCTAATCCATTAAAACATTATATAGATAAAGCGAATTCGCTCATCAAGTCGATTGTAAGAAAACCTGGTATTATAAAGTGACTAAATACCGAAATGCAATGTGAGCACTATATTCAGATGGTCAGAATAACATTGGGTAATTATGAAAAATAAAAAATGCAAAACATGAAAGTATGATAGTGCATATGGGCACAGAACACCAATTAATTTTCCATAGGCTCCAATAGTAACATTTTGAGTAATTCCACCCATTTCTATCTTTCGTTGGTACATGTCACACCCCTCAAAACGAGCGGAATTGTCTGAAGTTGCTGCCATTTCATTTTCGGGATGGCATGTCAGATTAATTTTTCCAGTATTTGACAAACCCCGAAAATAATAAAAATAATCCACATGTCGACATCAAAATATTCCTGAATGTGCATCTTCTACTAAAGTTGAAAATTTTCTTACATATCTTTATTTCATTAGGTTGAATATCTACATAAGTTTTTTTGCAGTAAGTTCTACTTCCAAAACAGCCATTACAATGTCCATTCATTCAGTTATGAGTAAACAGTACACCTTCGAAGCCTGCGGAGTGGTTGACCGAATTAAGCACTACTTTTGTGTGTATCAGTTCAAAAGGTCAATTAGTGATCTGGGTCCATATGGAATATGTTCTCAAGATTAAGGACATCATAACTGAAATATATAGAGAGCATACTTCTCTTGCGTACGAAATATTTTTGCGGACTCCAAACTGCGGGAGAGACAAACTCCAGTCTAAAATGAAAGGATATTGAGTATATGAACAAAGGACAAAGTCACTACAAATACACGAAATACCAAGCAATGGAACAAGGTTTTTTTTGTTCTTCACCTTGAAGTCCCCATGAGGCCTTAAACAATGAAGAAAGACGGCCCCTAGGATCGGTTCAAGTAGAATTATTTGCAAAGTTTTCGGGCAAGCACCAAAGTACTGGCTACTTGGTTGGTGAATACCCTCGGGGACTAACAGTCCACCAGCAGAGGCATCGGCCAAGTGGTAGTTAATAACATAATACCGAAGTTACTGTTAAGGGTGATGATTTTAACTTTCCACTATTCACCTTTTTATTATTTTTGTGTAGTAGCATTCCATAATCCGAGTCTACGTTCAAATATTAAATTTTCCTTGTATTTAAGCGAAATATAACTAAAAAAGAACTGATGGAGAGACATATTTATTTAATTAGATTCTTACATACATGTATTTTCTATATTTTGATATACTCCAATTAATTTGTTTTACTGTCAACTACAAGTATTGTATTTGTTCAAATTTGAGACATATCAAAAGGTGTTAAATTAAAATTTCTACAAATCATTGATTCTTGTATAACACTGCCTTTCTAGACATAAAATAAGATTTGTGTAGGAGGACCCATTCCATTCAATCACCCTCCGCCAATTACTTATGATATAGTGCTATTGAGGCTTCAGTCTCCTGACAAAGACACACTCAATCAATGTAAACTACTAAATTGATGCTTCTTTCATCAATATATTTGTAAACTACGTTTATTCTGAATGGTGCATTTTGTAATATAAGGATCGAGGATGGAGAGGTTTAATGGATAAAAATTAACTCACAAAATATCTATCAACATAGCACGCAATTCATTCCATAAACTAAAATAAGTGAAGGAAAGAAATAATGAACGAAGAAATGACGATTTATTGTGTTTTTTATATTAATGAAAGAGTAAATTTTCAAAGGTCTGAAGCATTTTCTTACTTAAAGTGTAACACATTCTTTGAACAATTCTCATTGTTTATGACATCGACCAAAATTGTACATTTTGTACATTTGGAAAAAGTAAAAGATCATTCAAAGCAAAGCAATGCAATAACGAAATTGCAAGAATAGAATGGTCATGAGCCAACATAAAAAAAAAAAAAAAAAAAAAAAAAAAAAAAAAACCAATCAAAAACGAACTTAAACAAAAGGAGGTAATCAACTAACGCAAAAAATATACATACCGTGAACGTGACTTGGTTAAGGCATTTTAAAAGAATTTAGGCATTTATCAAGTTGGAGAGCAATTTATGTTACATATTGTATCTATTCTTTCAAGTTGTTGATTATAATAGTTCTACTGTCGAAACTTTATGTTTAACCCTTGATTGATTGGTATGGGGTTTAAGGTCACTTTCAGCAGTATTTCAGCTATCTCATGACGGTCAGTTTTTGTGGTGGAGGCAGCCGGAGTGCCCGGAGAGAACCACTGACCTTCGGCAGGTAACGGACATATCTTATCACGTACGATTGTAAGTCGAGAGCAACCTTTTTTGTAATGTACAAAATGGGGTGCGAACTCACACCACAGTGGTGATAGACTACAGTGGTTGTATAGGTAGTAGAACTACCTTAACCACTCGGCCACCCAAGTCCCTGTTTAACCCTTGAGACAGTAGAACTATGATAATCAGCGACTTGCAAATGATAGATTTTATTTCTCTAATTCTGAAATTAATGCAATTTTCATTCATGTATATAGTTTCTAACTCGTCAGGGCCTCTATAATCAATACTGTGACGTCACCGGATATGAAATTTACATTGCATCGAAATCAACATAAGCAAATCGATCATAGTTGAATCAAGATAAATAAAGACTGTATGCTTCGGGTAAATACTTTTTACATTGTTTTATACTCGAAATAAATTTATTTAAGGTATATTTTGCTATTTGAAGAAAAGTTCGTAGCCTTTTCAATATCCAATTAAATCGCGAGATCAATTTATCCACATGTTGGAGAACACTTTGATCTCCTATAGTATGAAATTGGCGAGAACAGCATTTGCATTAGAGAATTGTATTTTTTAAAAAGCTGAGAAAGAAAATTATATTTGCAGCATATAGACAATATTCTCTTTAGATAAACTAGTCGTACATTGATTCGAATTTAAGTGATACCGACTGTACAGTTCTTTTAAGTGTTTAACGATATCCGAGTCTCATAATTCACTCCAAGTAACAACTTAAACACGCTCACGTGAATTCGTTCTGGTGTAGGACCGAATGAGTAGACAATGGTTCGTTTCCTGCTGTGAATGCATCCGCCATTTATCAGGAAAAATAAATTCTAATGTTGCTGATTAGAGATTACTTTTTTAAACACGTGCACAACAAATTACCGTATATTATGCAAATTGGGTGTTATTGTTTTTTAAAACCACTGTCTGGTGGAATAAATGTAGTCCAGTAATCAGATTTGTTTGACACAAAAATTTAACCTTTCATTTTATAGAAATTTACTGTTGTTACTGAGGCTTCGTCCCATGTATTGCACACGGTGGATATCCTTGGTACAGGATTTGGCCACCTATTTTCATATTATGGTAATGAGAGCTTCTTTCAACAAAGTGATATCTATCATGACCTATAGAAATAACTAAATACCGAAGTTACTGTGAATTTACTTTCTGCATATGCGCATTTCGACAACTTATGTCTCTTCAGTGCAGATAAAATCTAAACGTTTGGAAGACCATAAACTCAAAGAAGTTTAAAAACTGATAGAGAACAAATAACCAATATGATCTAAATGTAAAGCCAAAATCAGCTCAGGACAGAGCTTTGCATGAGGGAGATACTCCTGAGTTTTCAACAAAATTTACAAAAATTTAGATATTGTAAGGTTCCAAAAATAATCGGCTTTCGGGTCAGCATCGAAGTCCTGACTACTGGGCTATTGAATACCCTCGAGTACTAACAGTCCACCAGCAGTGGCATCGACCCAGTGGTAACAAATAACTAAATACCGAAGTTACTGTGAATTTACTTTCTGCATATGCGCATTTCGACAACTTATGTCTCTTCAGTGCAGATAAAATATAAACGTTTGGAAGACCATAAACTCAAAGATGTTTAAAAACTGATTGAACAAGATAATTGTGTCGATATCTTTAATTTTCAAACAAAAGTATTGCCTGATTAGTAAATTATGAGTGAATGTAGAATAGCGGTATCCTTAAGAGATACAAAAACCGAAGTTGTTATTTATATATGTTACTGTGGCCAGAATGACGATATACTGTAAAAGGGGTTATTTTCGCGATTTTGATTCCTTGAAATTTTTATTGAGTGCAGAATATACTTAATAGACACAAAAACTGAAGTTGTTATTTATTTGTTACAGTGGCCAGGATGACAATATATACAACATGTACAAAGTTTTAATCGTGTAACAGAAGCCTATTGATGGATTTTTCATATAACTGGATTCTAATGCTGCTGATGGAAGGGTACTCGTTGAAAAACGTGTACAGCATAACGAAATTGACTGTTTTTTTAGGCAACTAGGGTATTTTTTGTATTTCAAAAGCTTTGAAGAAGTTCTACTGAAAGATTTTAAGAATCATAATTTGATTGACACTACCAGCAGTGAAAGGTTATTCAGAACATATTTTTGATCTTCTTAAACGATTGACAGAATATCTGTTAGAATATTAAATGGGAAATCCATACAAAAAATATTTAAAAGGTTTATGGAGAATATAAGAATCTAACATCGATGAAAGTGCAAAAACATATTTTTGCACAATAGAATAATACATTTATTGCTATTTATCAACTTAGTCGAAAGTTGTCGAAATGCGCATATGCAGAAAATAAATTTACAGTAACTTCTGTATTTTGTTATTTGTAATTAGGCACTATTAAACCTTCAACCATAAGAAAACCAAGTTCAATGTTTCGATTTAAATTGACAAAAAACGGAATTCCAAACAGCTATAAAAAACAGGAAAACAGAATTACATGCTATTGAACATTCACATGATGACTTCAGACCCACCATGTAATCGTGATTTCCTGTTTCAGACGTTTCATTCTTTGTTTTTAACCTTGTTTCCTGGTTGTAATACGTTTGTTGTACTGTTCTTTTACTTCCAGCGTTAAATTGATACTTGCAACACTGACAATCATAAATTAACAGACAAAAATGTAGAATGCATGTACATTAGTCAAAAAATCAATTTAAAGAAAGTTAAACAAAACATCGAAGAAAGATATACTCCACATTATGTCCAAGCTTAAGGTCAATCCAATCATAGTAAAAACTTCACTGACAAATGGATGTTATGAATTTAGAGTTATTAGGTAGATCTTAATTCCTATTTAGAGATAGTGTGAAATGATTTGTCATTTATATGATCCTTTGAAAAATAAAGGAAAATGCAAAGCCTTTCGAGGGAAAAGATGTTTCACAAATGCTTTAAATTGTAAGAGTTGTCTTTATTGACTCAATTTTTAAAAGATATACACTTATGGTTTTAAAGACAAATTTTTCATCTTTTCATATGATGTTCATTTAAGCCTTCTTTACACCTAGGAGCTATAATGTACAGTATTTAATGATTTACAAGGTCTAATTTTTAACGGTAAAAGGGAGCTAATTATAAAAAAAACATGACATGTTTTATCAAATAATAAGTTACGGCGAAAGGTTTATACCTGAAAATACAAAAACTATCGAAGTTGCATAAAACAGTTAATTTAGATATGCTGTACACGTGTTTCAAGGAGTAACCCCTCAATCAAGTCCAAAACATACCAACAGACTCTGTCATTAGCTGGTTGTAATCGGAAAAACGAAGACAATGCAAGAAATAAACAACAATATCAAATAATTTTACCCACATTCAAGTTGTTTAAAAAAGAAAAAAAAATCTAAGAATTTTACCCCAATAAAGTTGCTTAATCAGTGTTTGAAAAGGTTCAGACGTAGGTAAGAAAAGCCTACGACATTTATCTTATAACGGACATATAAGTCCTCGCTATGATCAATTTTACAGTGGAAATGAAGTATTTGTTGATGCTGACACTACAACCTAATGGAAACTGTAATTAATTGGCTGCGGTGACCATGATGACAATGTAAATACTCTATAAAAGAAGATTTGTTTCACACATCCATTTATTTATATTGCTTTGTATCTAATGAAATGTCTTGACACGTAATTGGCCAGTGGTTGTCTAATTTTCTAAATCCCCTACGTAAAATAGAAACTTACATTACCAAAGTGACGAAGTTATATTTGCTTTTCTCTAAACAAAAACGTAAGGGAAAAAGCGAACTATACAAAGGATTGTTATATTGTAAAATGTAATGATACTTTTTATTAGGGTACATCGAGGTTAATAATGTTTCTTATTCCGTCACCATAACATTATTAAAAGATATAATGTTTGAAATGAGAATGTGCATCTTCAACTGTATTTCACATTCTTATTAATTTTACATAATTTATTTTGGCTTTACTTTGGACTGACTAACGGACAGTGTAACGATGCCATAAACATGGCAGGTTATTCTTAATCTTTTGGAGCACCTGATGTCACTTGCAGTTTTTATTAGAGTTCACTTTGAAAGAGACCGTTTGTTTTGGTTTCATGTTTGTGGATGTCTCATGTCTTTATTTTTCTGCTATCTTGTTTTACAGTGCCTTTGATTTTTATGTACGTTGTCTTGTAAATATCAGTGTTGGTTATTCTTATTTTACTGACCGAATTCCATCCCTTTGGTTACAGCAAATTAAGCAGTTCCATGAAAATCATATAGCCAAAAATAAAATTAAAGATAAAATTGATTAAGCCTCGTTTTTGGATATTATTGGTGAGAGTACTTCATTATACTTGAAAAGTGGGGGTATATAGTGATTGGGGTGTCCGTCCGTCCGTCCGTCCGTCCGTCTGTCCGTCCTTCCGTCCGTCCGTTTCACCTAAGGATACCAATCTCTTATCCGCTACTTCTCCTGAAAGAGCGAAAAAATTTTCATGAAACAAATTTTCATTAACAAAGTCTTTATGACATAATGTAGATGTGCACCTCCTATTTCAGAATTTGATTTAATTGATTTTTAATTTCTGGATTTAAATGGGGGTGCGGGGGTATTTATTAGTGAGCTTTGCTCCCAGTTTTTCTACTTTTAACTAAGTGTGGATGGTGATTTCCATCTATTTGATTGATTTTTGGGGTTTCCGAAAACAAAACATGGACTTGGCCAAGTGGGTACCCATGTCTTATCCGCTACTCCTCCTGAAATTAACAATGAAGGGATATGGAGTAAATGCAAATGAGACAAAATCTCTACAAATACATGGTAAAACACAGCAATGGAACAACGCTTTTATTGTTGTTCTTCATCTTGAAGTCACCATGAGGCCTTCAACAATGAACATTACTCATACCTCATAACAAGTTCAAGACCGGTTTGAAACACTGAATAGTTTTTCATGAAACTTTAACATAGTCTTTATGACATAATGTGGATGTGCACCTCCTATTTCAGAATTTGACTTGATTGATTTTTGGGGTTTCCCACACCAAAACATAGACTTAGCCGTTACAAGTGGGAACCCATCTCTTACCCGCTACTCCTCCTGAACCACTGAATAGATTTTCATGAAACCTTAAAACCATCTTTATGACATAATGTAGATGTGCACCTCCTATTTCAGAATTTGATTTGATTGATTTTTAATTTCTGGATTCAAATGGTGATGCGGAGTATTTATTAGTGAGCTTTCCTCCCAGTTTTTCTAGTTTTAACTAAGTTTGGATGGTGACTTCCATCTTTTTTTATTCTAATGATGGTGATGAGGGGTTATTCCTTCAAACACGTGTTTAGCATAACAAAATTTACTGTTTGTTATGCAAATTTGGTTTTTTGTATTACCATCAGTTTCTGAAATCAAAATGATATAGTCCATGCTGAAAATAACTTGTTTTTAAAGTTTCAATTGTGCGAACGTTGACAGATAAAAATCCTTTATTGGGGATAATCTTTATGTGAATTTGAAGAAAATCACTTTCCCTTGCCATAAAAACTGTACAAAGACATTTTGCGTCTGAAATAAGAAAACAAATCGTAATGTAACAGGAAATTCTCAAATACTCAAGGTTGTTTATTCTCAATAAGATATTAAAATACAAAAATATTCAAGTAGCGTTTTAAACAGTTAATTTCGTTATGCTGTACACGTGTTTTAAGGAGTAACCTCTCATCAGCAGCATTAAAATCATATTATGGAGAAAGCCAAAATCCAAATGTATCAAAAAATAAGTACTTATTACCAAATCATCGAAAGAGGAGGCCTAATCCAGTACCTAGAACATCCACCGAGTGCCATACAAGGAATGAAATCTCAGTGTTTTAGGGGGTTGATTTATTTTTATTAAAAACAATAGATTTCTATAAAACGCAAGGTCCTTTTTCATGTCAGAGAAGTCAGACTATTTGGGAAGTAAATACCCATGGGGACCTCTGGTCCACAAGCAGTGGCATCGGCCCAATGGTTTCAAAATATAAAAATACCAAAGTTGCACAATAAACAGTTATGGGGTACAGTATTTCAAGGAGGGAGTAACCTCTCATCTTCAGCATTCGAATCAAATAATGTGGAAAACCATTAGAATATTAAACTGTACTTGGTTTTCCCGATGACACTAATTGACTATTTGGTCAAGCGTTAAATTTAATAAAGTGCAATTTCTATTCTAAAGAATTTTAAGAACTTCTCTGTTGAGCAAATCCACTATTTCACTAAAGTTAAATGAAAGTGCATTTGCAGAGGAAGTAATATTATGGAAAACACCGTTTAATGGTGGAAAACATATAAATGTAGCTATATAACGGAGTATAATCTACAATGTTTAGCTATGTGCCAGGATATAATCTACAATGTTGAATGTGTAAAATGACTCTTTATTACAAATAGGAAACAGGATGAGAAAACAGAATCAAAGTAAAACAACTGTTGCATTACTGAGCTTTTGATACAAAACAACGTCAGAAAAATACCGAAGGAACAAGGGAAGTGATGATTACAAAAATCAAATTCCATATAGACATGGCAAAAACGGCATATGAGAAAACAAAGATAAAAAGGACGCGAGACAGCCACAGTGCGAGGAAATGAAAAAAGAAAAAAAAAACGACATAATAAGGCACTCATAGTGTGAACTCCCACAAAAACCGGGAGTGACATCAGATGCTATGTTCATGAAGACCAGTTTTAGCGGAAAACGTTACCCTGCATACCTGTTTTTGTTGGTCATGGATGCAGGATCGTTATCAAACATTAAATAATGGGCTAAGAAATCTTATTATCAGTCATCCGTTGTCCTACATAAAACCAAAAGATAATGCAACAAACACATGTAGAAACACTTGACAAATGAAAACAAGATTTAATTTGTTGAAAATCAGAAATTCAATCTTGAATCCATTTATATATCCCAATAAATTTATCCGGGGTGGTATTTTTAAACATACTAACATGGCTATTTATATCTTGTATCTGACATACATACTAGTACAGCCTGATTGACAAACATCCAGCATACTACCGGCTTTGTTACTGGAACTGATGGAAATCAACAGAAAATAAGTAATAGACAAGAGTTTATCATTTACGATTTAGATTATGCTTTTTTAGATAAAAAAGATAATATTTTTTAATAAACAGGCGATAGTTTGCCGCCGATATCAAGTAAAGGTGTGCAATTACCTGGTAGTTAGTCTTCCCAAAATCAATAGAAGGAGAAGAAAAAAGTTCATAAAAAAAAGGTTCATGTATCTTGTATTCAGCATTTTTGGTGAATATTGTTATTGTTTGACACTTTGATTTTTTTGTCGCAAAAGTACACTTATGTCGTTTATTACATTTTGTCAGATCTCCTTCTCTACAAAATATTAAAGGACTAATATCTATTTAGAATACTAACATTAAATCCTAATTTCTCGGAAACTGCAACAATGACGTACAACACAGATATTATAAAACCATTTTGAAATCACACCAATGCAAATCAAATCACAGTTTTAAGTAAACCAGTCACAAGTCATTGGTAATAAATCGACTTAAAAAAATTATATGCAGTTAATGCACATTGGACAGTCTCTAAAAATGCAGGGTAAAAAGAATTTATAGTAAGTTAATGTACATGGGACAAATTTTCTAAAAAGGCGTGGTAAAGAAGGAAGTGGATATGTTATTGTTGTTTTTAATACCTTTTTTTGTTGACAAAAGCTTCTTCAAATATCTAAACTAAATAAGGAAGTGAAAGATTTTCTTGTGATTTAATTAATTTACTGGTATAAAAGAATTAAAACATTGGCTTATTCTTTTGTTTTTCAGAAATACACCTTTATTCGAATAAAACAGCAGTGCATTGGCAAATAAATAACGAGAAAATACAAAAATATGAAAACAATTTAAAAACTAGAAAAACTGTGAGCAAAGCTCACTGATATATACCCCCCGCTGCACTATTTGATAATCAATCAAATCAAATTCTAAATTAGAAGATGCAAATCTACATTATGTCACAAAGACCATGTCAAAGTTTCACGAAAAACTATTCAGTAGTTCAAGAGGAGTAGTGGATAAGAGATGGGTACCCACTTGTAATGTACTATCAAAGTCCATGTTTTGCTATGGGAAACCCCAAAAATCAATTAAATCAAATTCTGAAATAGGAGGTGCACATCTACATTATGTCACAAAGACTGTGTTAAAGTTTCATGAAAATATATTCAGCGGTTCAGGAGGATTAGCGGATAAGAGTTGGGTACCCCCATGTGTATATGTAATGTAATGGTAAAGTCCATGTTTGGCTATCGGAAACCCCAAAAATCAATCAAATGAAATTCTGAAATAGGAGGTGCACATTTACATTATGTCACAAAGACTGTGTTAAAGTTTCATGAAAATTTATTCAGTGGTTCAGGAGGAGTAGCGGATAAGGGATGGGTACCTCCATGTGACGGACGGACGGACGGACAGACGGACACCCCCATCACTATATACCCCCACTTTTCAAGCGGGGGTATAAAAACATGAGATTACATACACTTGTTTTTAATACCAATAAGAAATTCAGTTCTTCTGTAGATGGCTGTTTTATTGAAAATAGTGCAAGACGGGTTGCGTTAAGATGCCGTACATAGGTAAATGCCCAATCCAAGGTCGCGATTTGTTGGGCGTCGCATCTTTAGCAATAATATACCCAACACTGCCGATGTCTAAACGGAATGAACACTTTTACCAAACCCTTCGAAAAGTTTTGAGTTTAATTTTTCTTCAGTAGTGCGACAGTGTTTTACCGGCAGACTAGGTTCCGTGAGCTAGCCGGCAGTTTAGCGGCGAGCACTCCTTGACCCATCTTGCTAAATTATGTTTTGTTTTATTCTTTCCTTTTCAAGATTGTGGTCTTGGAGTTAGTGGTCTTACTATATTGGGTTTTATGTGTATGTTTATTATACTATAGGGAAATGGCACAGAGAAAGGGGATGTTTGGGTACCCATAAATCGGTTTAACCCTACCGCTAGCTGTTGCTAGTGCCGGTACCAAGTCCGGCTATCCCGAGTTCCTATCATTGTGTATGTTTGTCCTTTGTCTTTTTATTGTTTTTCGTTTGCAGTTCCCTGGTGGATTGTTGCATGTGATTGTAATAATCGACCATTGTAAGTGTTTCCTGTTATCTTTTCTTCACTAATAATAGTGTTTGTTTGGTTTTGTCCACGTGATGCCTCTTTATTCCATGTTTTTTGTTTCTGTTTTGTCTCAATTGTAATATGTATTGTTGCCTCTTTTGCCATTTAATTTGAGTTTTTGATAATTTTGTTATTGGCTGGTTGTTTTGGTATTAATTTCATAATATCGATAAGCGAGGATCAGACCAAAACAACAGACACACCTGTAAAACCAAGACAACAGACACAACTGTAAAACTAAGACAACAGACACACCTGTAAAACCAAGACAACAGACATACCTATAAAACCAAGACAACAGACACCTGTAAATCTAAGACAACAGACACACCTGTAAAACCAAGACAACAGACACACCTGTAAAACCAAGACTACAGACACATATATAAAACCAATACAACAGACACACATGTAAAACCAAGACAACAGACACACCTGTAAAACCAAGACAACAGACACACCTGTAAAACCAAGACAACAGACACACCTGTTAAACCAAGACAACAGGCACACCTGTAAAACCAAGACTACAGACACACATGTAAAACCAAGACAACAGACACGCCTGTAAAACCAAGACAACAGACACACCTGTTAAACCAAGACAACAGACACACCTGTAAAACCAAGACAGAAGACACACCTGTAAACCAAGACAACAGGCACACCTGTAAAACAAAGACAACAGACACACCTGTAAAACAAAAATATAGAATAAACATAACTATATTCACACAAAGAGTAGATATCTGATTTTCTGGAACCTAAAAAATTTGAATGCAGACCAAAACAACGGCAATATAACACCGAATGAACAAAGCACAAGGTTACATAACTCAAAGTCCAGTGACCGGGAACACCACAATACTAAAGACACTACAAACACCCACCAACAAACGAATACCACAATTGTACACGTTTTTTCTAATTGCAATGTTGAAACTTACATTGAAGTGGCCTATTTGTGAAAGTTTAAAGAAAACTGTTAAAGGCGGCATCACGACTTGCTATATGAAATTATTATATATAAA
>MJUU01030470.1:164540-180020 GCA_002080025.1 Modiolus philippinarum
ATATCCATATGAGAAATTCTCTCACGCACAAGTACACCATAACTGAAAAAATATAGAGAGCATACATCTCTCGCACGGGGAATCGTTTTACGGACTCCACACTGCAGGAAAGACAAACTCCTTAAGTCTCCTTTTGGATATTTGTCGTAAGAGTACATCTTTCTAACTAAGTTTTTATGATGGCTTCTCTCTCATTTGATTCCAATGATGCTGATGAGAGATTACCTATTGAAAGACGTGTACAGCATAACGCAATTTACTGTTTATTTTGCAACTTTAGTATTTTGTATTACGACCAGTTTCTAAAATCCCGCGAGTTCCCGTTCTCTTCTTGTTCGTTACCAGTAATTATGCTCTAATGTCTAATGGACAAATGATAGGATAAGCTAAAAATGTACATGGGACAAAGTTCTAAAAGAACTCTTTCATTGTTGTCCTTCTTTTTGAAGTCAACGTAGCAAACACTCATACCTCATGATATATTCATGACGGCCCCAGCACCGACTTAAGCGGAAAGACGTTACACCCATCACCTGTTTTATGTTGGTCATGGATGCGGGATCGTCATCAAACATTAAATAATGGGCTAAGTACTCTTATTTAGCGGTCATCCGTTGTCCTACAAAAGCACCAACAGACAATATAACAAATACCTAATTAGAGGGCATATACAGATAGCGAAAATTATAGCTTAAATTTATTAAACTATAAAAACCAATCTTGAATCCAATGGGAACAAATTATGCGCCACTTTTAGCTGACCTTTTCCTTTTTTCGTATGAAGCAAAGTTTTTACAACGGCTTATACAACAAAAACAAAAACAACTAGCACAGACTTTTAATTTCAGCTTCAGATATATAGACGATGTACTTTTTCTTAATAACCCCAGTGAACTTGAAATTAAAGAGACAACCGATACACCAAATTCTGCTTCAAACCTTGACCTTTTGTTATACATTGACGAACATGGACGTCTGAAATCTAGGCTTTATGACAAACGTGATGATTTTGACTTTCCAATTGTGAACTTTCCCTTTCTCTGCAGCAATATACCTACCTCACTAGCATATGGAGTATATATTTCACAATTAATTCGTTACTGTAGAGCGTGCAGTTCATACAGTGACTTTGTGGAAAGAGCAAAATCACTGTCACAAAAACTGTTGAGTCAGGGATATGTTCAGCCCTTGTTACTTTTGTCCCTTCAGAAATTCTATGGCCGTCACCACGACATCATACATTGATATGAAATGTCAGTGTCACAAATGAAAACTGACATTTTCAGTTGGATTCAGGTCTGTCCGGATTAGACATTACCGGTTTTGACTTTTCCCTTGATTGACCCACTGACAGTGTGACGGGTGCTGTATACAGAGCAGGACATGCTTACCCTTCCGGAGCACCTGATATCATTCTGTTTTTGAGAGTTCACACTGTTAGTGCTTTAGTTTTTTGTGTTGTATATGTAGTGGTTGTGTGTTTTGTTGGCATGCAGTGTCTTTGGTCTTCCGTCTTTTTGTGTTCTTGATTTTGCCTTGTCTCTGGACTTTGATTTATGTAATCTTGTGTTTTGTTCCTTCGGTATTCTACTGCCGTCGTTATATATCAAAATAAATTTATACAGGGTGATGTTATTTTAACATACTAACATGGTAAATGGGATAATAGCAAAACTACATAACAGAGTGGCCAAGAGCCGAAGTCAATGAGACAAAAAGATAAATCAGGTGGAAACAGGCAGTTTTGTCGACCGCAATGGTCCTGACTTGGTACAGACATTTCAAAAGAAATGATGGGTTAAACCGGTTTTATGGCCGGCCTAACCTCCCCTTCCATTGCGGTAGTGTCTGGTAGCAACTGAGCAGCAATTGCCAAAAGGTCGTAGACAGTTAAAAAAAAGATCATCCCAGTTTTTCATAAGGGACTGATATGTTTTAAAATCTTTTTAAATGATCGTATGAGACGGCATTTTTTTGAAGCCTTGATTGATAAGGCGGTCATTTAGATCTTGTGTCCGACATACATTCCAGTACAGATTTAATGACAAACAATCAGCATACAACCGGCTTTGTCAATAAAACTGATGGAGGTAAATAAAAAATAATTTATAGATAAAAAATACCGAAGTTACTTTTGATTTATTTTCTGCATATGCGCATTTCAACAACTTATATATCATCAGTGCAGATGAAACCAAAACATTTGAAAGTCAATTAACCGAAACATACGTAAAAGGCGATAGAGAACAAATAACCAAAATGAAATAGAAAAGCCAAAATTCAGGTAAGGACAGAACTATGCATAAGTGAGATAAGAGTAAATAATTTACAATTCAGATTTTTCTTTTACAGAAAAAAAGATAACAATTTAACTTGAGGATCTCAAGAGCCTGTAGCTCAAGTGGTCCAAAATTAGCATTTACAATAACCTCAATGATGAAGGGTCTCATTTCCTAGTGTGATAATAAACATAGATGTAATATGACCCACTGTTTCAGAGGAGATGATCATTGTATGCATTTTCCTAAGGGTCCTATGTTAAACTATGCTTCCCGTTGACAGCCATCTTGGATCAAATGTGAACTTCCTCAGTCTCAGAGGTAAAGATCTTTGTGTGTTTTTTGCCATAGGGTCCAATGTAAAAGCAAGTTCCTTGGATCTGATGGGGACTTGCCGGACATATTTTGAAAGGGGACCAACTAAGAACAGTTGTGACCAACTATGGTTCAAATTGGCCAAGTGGTATCACAGGAGAAGATCTTTTAATGTGTTTTCCCATAGAGTCCGATGTTAAACTATGTTGTCCACTGGCGGCCATCTTGGATCTGATGTGAAGTTACCGGACACATTTTTCAAAGGGCACCAACTAAGGACAACTGTGAACAAGTATGATTCCAATTGGCCATTTAGTCTCAGAGGAAAAAATCTTTGAATGTGTTTCCCACAGGGTCCAATGTCAAACAAAGTTCCCCGCTAGCGGCCATCTTGGATGAGGTCCACAACTTCCATCATGAAGATAAAATATAGTCCTTGACATACTTAAGATTTTTGCTTTTAATTTTAACCTCTATCTCAAATTTTTATCGAAATACAAGGCAAAATGTATAAACTTACAAAAATATACCAATAAAGGGTAATAACTCCTCTATACGTATTCAGATTCCTTTCAAAAATTCTAGGTGGATAGATTTTGATATGCTGATCATTTTTGCGATTTAAATTTTACCTGTATTTGTTTAAGTTTTTTTTATAAAAAACAAAAAATATTGGAATTTTGAAAATTTCGCGGAAAAGGGAAATAACTCCAAGACGGGTTAACGCATTTTCTTCAAAATTAGTGGGCAGGTAGATCTTGTCATGTTAATCAGTTTTATTATGTCAGATTTTTTATATCTGTAATTGTTTCTGAGTTATTTGCCAAAACAGCAATTTACCCCTATGTGCTATTTTTAGTAACGGCAGCCATTGTGTTTTGTCCTCGGACTAATCGAACGAAATTTTGAATCTAGATACCTTGGTAATGATTCAGGCCAAGTTTGGTTAAAATTGACCCAGCGGTCTCCCAGAGGAGAAGGTTTTTGAAAAAAAATTACAAAGGACGGACGGACGGACAGACGGACGCCAAGAGATGACAACAGCTCACATGGCTTTTTAGGCCAAGTGAGCTAATAAACAGGCCATATTATGCCGCTGATATCACGGACAAGTGCGCAATCACCTGGTAGTTAGGCGTCCCGAAATCAATAGAAGGACACGAAGAAAATGCAAAAAAAAAAATAATAAAAAAAAAAAAAAAAAAAAAAAAAAAAAAAATAAAATAGAATAAAAGAATCACAGAATTTTACCCCCCATTGAAGTTATTTTAAAGAGAAAAAATATCAAAAGAATTTTACCCCCATTAAAGTTGTTTAAACAGTATTTGAAAAAGTTCAGACGTAAGTAACAAAAGCCTACGACATTTAACTTATAACGGACAAAGTCCTCGCTATGATGAATTTTACAAAAGAAACGAATTATTCGTTGATGCTGACACTACAAGCTAATGGAAACTGTAAATAATTGGCTGTGGTGACCATGATGACAATCTAAACACTCTATAAAAGAAGATTTGTTTAACACATTCATTCATTTATATTGCTTTGTATCTAATGAAATATCGTGAGACGTAATTGGCCACTGGTTACCTAATTTTCGCGACCACGGTTATTTGATAAAACAGAAACGAATATTACCAAAGTGATGAAGTTACATTTGCTTTTCTTTAAACAAAAACGTAATGGAAAGAGGACCGTTATATTGAAGATGTTATGATACTTTTTATTAGGGTACATCGAGGTTTATTATGTTTCTTATATTAAGAAAATTCTTTCTCCGTCGCGATGACATAACTGAAAGATATGATGTTTGAAATGAAAATGTGCATCTTCAGCTGTATTTTACATTTTTATTGATTTGACATAACCTATTTTGACTTTACTCTGGATTTACTCACGAACAGTGTAACGGTGCCATAAACATGGCAGGTTATTCTTAATCTTTTGGAGCACCTGATGTCACTTGCAGTTTTTATAGTTTACTTTTAAAGAGACCGTTTGTTTTGAATGTTAAGTTTTATTTTCATGTTTGTGGATGTCTCGAGCATTTGTTTTTCTGCTTTCTTGTTTTTGCAATGTCCCTGTGACTTTCATTTTTGTAAACATTGTCTTGTAAATATCAATGTCGGTTGTTTTTATTTTATTAAACGAATTCTATCCCTTTGGTTACAGCAAATTAAGCACTTCTATGAAAACCCCGGTTCTAAATTACAAAACTCAAAATTGGAGATAAAATTGATTACTGTGGAAGTTCTTTTATTCGTGATCGTCAATTTTCGTTGTTTTTATAGATACCGTTATTTCGTGGGTACTTAAGTTCGTGGTTTCAAAATCTATGCATTTAAACTCGAGGGAAAAATGCATTTCGTTGGGAACTTAATTTCGTGGTTTAAGCCAAACATGAAATCCACGAAAATTGGAACCCCACGAACAATAGTACTTTCACAGTATATTATTTTTGGTAAAAGTACTTCTTTTTAATTAAGTTTAGATGATGACTTTCATCTTTCTTTTATTCTAATGATGGTGATAAGAAATTACTCCTTCAAAAAAGTGTTCAGCATAACAAAATTTACTGCTTATTATGCAACTTTTGTATTTTTGTATTACCACCAGTTTTTGAAATCAAAATAATACAATCTAAGCTGAAAATAACTTTTTTTGTTTCGATGGAACGAGCGTTGATAGTAAAAATATATTTTGTGGGGGATAATCTTTAGGTGACATTTGAGGAAGATCACTTTCCCTTGCCATGAAAACTTTACAAAGACTTTTTGTGTCTGAAATAAGAAAACAAATCGCAAAAGTAAAAGGAAATTCTCAAAAACTCCGGGTTGTTTTTAGCTCACCTGACCCGAAGGGTCAGTGGAGCAAGGGTCAGTGTGAGCTGAGCTATTGCCATCACTTTGTGTCCGTCGTCTGTCGTCCGTCCGTTAACTTTTCACATTTTCATCTTCTCCCCTGGAACCACTGAAGCAAATTCAACCAAACTTTGTTTTAATTGTTGAATAATGTACTAAAGGTCCTTTACAAAGATTGCTCATTTTGTTCCGATCCGATAAAAAACATGGCCGCCAGCATGGAACTTAGATTTAACATTGGACCCCCATGGGAAAAATCACATTTTCATATTCTTCCTTGAAACAGCTGAAGCAAATTCAACCAACCTTTACAGGCACGATGTACTAAAGGTCCTAAAAAAGAATCCTCATTTTGTTTGGATCCGATGAAAAACATGGCCGCCAGCACGGAACTTAATTTAACATTGGACCCAATGGAAAATCACATTTTCATCTTCTCCTCTGAAACCACTGAAGCAAATTCAACCAAACTTTACAGGATTGATGTATTGAAGGTCCTTTACTAAGATTGCTCATTAAGTTCTGATCCGATAAAAACATGGCCGCAAGCGGAATTTAGGTTTAAAATTGGACCTTATGGGAAAAATCACATTTTCATCTTCTCCTCTGAAACCACTGAAGCAAATTCAACCAAACTTTACAAGATTGATAACTAAATACCGAAGTTACTGTGAATTTACTTTCTGTATATGCGCATTTCGACAACTTATGTCTCATCAGTGCAGATAAAATCTAAACGTTTGGAAGATTATAAATTCAAAGATGTTTAAAAACTGATAGAGAACAAATAACCAAAGGGATCTAAATTTAAAGCCAAAATCAGCTAAGGACAGAGCTTTGCATGAGGGAGATACTCCTTAGTTTTCAATAAAATTTACAAAATTTTAGATATTGGAAGGTTTCAAAAATAATCGGCTTTCGGGTCAGCACCGAAGTACTGACTACTGGGCTGGTGAATACCCTCGGGGACTAACAGTCCACCAGCAGTGGCATCGACCCAGTGGTAACAAATAACTAAATACCGAAGATACTGTGAATTTACTTTGATGTATTGAAGGTCCTTTACTAAGATTGCTCATTAAACATGGCCGCCAGCGCGGAATTTAGGTTTGAAATTGGACCCTATGGGAAAATCACATTTTCATCTTCTCCTCTGAAACCAATGAAGCAAATTCAACCAAACTTTACAGGAATAATGAACTAAAGGTCCTTCATGAAGATATCACATTTCGTTCCGAACCAATAAAAAACATGGCCGTCAGCACGGAACATAGTTTAGCATTGGAACCTATGGGGTAAACCCCATTTTCATCTCCTTCTCTGTAACAGCTGAATCAAATTCAGCCAAACTTTACAGGAATGATGTACTAAAGGTCCTTGACAAAGATTGCTCATTTCGTTCCGATCCGATAAAAAACATGGCCGCCAGCGTCAAACTGAGGTTTAACATTGGACCCTATGGGAAAAATCACATTTTCATCTTCTCCTCTGACACCACTAAAGCAAATTCAACCAAACTTAAC
Organism: Modiolus philippinarum; assembly: GCA_002080025.1. Taxonomy (NCBI): domain Eukaryota; kingdom Metazoa; phylum Mollusca; class Bivalvia; order Mytilida; family Modiolidae; genus Modiolus; species Modiolus philippinarum. The sequence continues at coordinate 171,519 of MJUU01030470.1, forward strand.
AGAAATGATGTACTAACGGTCCTTAACAAAGATTGCTCATTTGGCTCTGATCAAATAAAAAAAAACATGGCCACCAGTGCGGAACATAGTTTAGCATTGGATCCTACGGGAAAAATAATTTTCATCTTCTCTGAAACCACAGAGGCAAATTCAACCAAACTTTACAGGAATGATGTACTAAGGGGCCTTAACAAAGATTGCTCATTTCATTCCGATCCGATGAAAAACATGGACACCAGCACCGAACATAGTTTAACATCGGACCCTATGGGAAAATCACATTTTCATCTTCTCCTCTGAAACCACCGAAGCAAATTCAACCAAACTTTAAATGAATGATGTACTGAAGGTGCTTAACAAAGATTGCTCATTTGTATCTGATCCAATAAGAAACATGGCCGCCAGCTCAGAATTTAGGTTTAACATTGAACCAAAAGGGAAAATCACATTTTCATCTTCTCCTCTGAAACCACTGAAGCAAATTCAAACAAACTTTACAGGAATGAGGTATGGACGGTACTTTACAAAAAAAATCTCATTTCATTTAGATCCGACAAAAAACATGGCCTCCAGTACAGAACATAGTATAACATTGGAGCCCGGTATGAGAAAACCATCCTTTTCATCACCTTCTCTGAAACTATTTAGGCAAATTTAACTAAATGCATAGAAAGTCCTGTTAAAAACTTACTCATTTCAATAGAATCAGACAAAAAACATGGGTGCTAATGGAGAACATAGCTAAACATTAGACCCCATTGGTAAAAAACTTCATTTTTGGTCATGCATGGCATAGAAGCATTTTGTCAGGTGAGCGATACAGGCTCAGTCTCTGAGCCTCTAGTTCTCAATAAGATATTAAAATACCAAAGAAGCATTTTGAAAAGTAAATTTTGTTATGCTGTACACAGGTTTCAAGGAGTAACCTCTCATCGGCATTAGAATAAAATAATGTGGAAAGCCATAATCCAAATGTAGTGAAAAAAGAAGTACTTATTACCAAATCATAGGAAGAGGAGGCAAAATCCAGTACATAGGAAATCCACCAAGTGCCATGCACGGAATAAAGCCTCAGTATTTTAGGGGTTTGATTTTTTTTATAGAGATAGTAAATTTATATAAAAAGCAAGGTACATTTTCATGTCAGACAAGTCTGACTAATTGGCTGGTGAACACCCCCGAGGACCTTTGGTGAACCAGCAATGGCATCGGCCCAATGGTTTCAAAATACAAAAATACCAAAGTTTCACAATAATCAGTGAGTTGTGTTATGCTGTTCAAGTATTGCAAGGGGATGGGTAACCTTCATCAGCAGCATTAAAATCAAATATTTTGGAAAGCCATAATATTATTAAACTGTACTTGGTGTTCCCGATGATATTTAATTAGCTGTAATTTGTATTCTATAGTATTTTGAGTAGTTAGTTTTGTGCAAAGCATTTTCACTAAAGTTCATTGAAAGTGCATTTGCAGAGGAAGTAATATTAAGAAAAAACAACGTTTTATAGTAAAACGTATAAATTTAGCTATGTAACGCAGTCTTATCCACAATGTTGAATGCATGAATCTTTATTACAAATAGGAAATAGGATGAGATTACAAAATTAAAGTAAAACAACTGTTGCATAACTGATACAAAGCTTTTGATACAAAACAACGGTAGTAGAATACGGAAGGAACAAGGGAAGTGATGATAAGAAAAATCAAAGTCCGTAGATATGGCAAATACGGCAACAGAGAAAAACAAAGACAAAACAAGGACGTATATACAGCCACAATGCATGGGAATAAAAAGACGACAGTTAGAACTAAGGCACTCATAGTGTGGACTCCCATAAAAACCGGGAGTGCCATAAGGTACCGGAAGCGTAAGGATGCCCGATTAAGACGTGAAATCTATCTGAATTCAATTGGGACAAAGACACGTCAAATCTGCCAAGGATATTATCAAAGACGGAAATGAGCGCCTGATAACCATCCGTATGTCCTGAGTTCCTATCGTTCTTTTCAATTGCCCAACGTCTTTTGTTTGTAATTTGTTGTAGAGGTGTTGACGACTTTTGGTCTGCAATTTAAATTTACAGTCATCGAAGATGTTTTATTTTCTCTTCTCATTCTTTACTAGAAGTAATTATACTCTAATGCACAATGCACATATAAAAGGATATGATAAAAATGTACATGTGATAAATTCTTTGTAAATTCATAATGAAGATAAGCAAATAGAAGAACTGATTTGTAGTTCAATCTTTTGAAAACATAGCAAACACTCATACCTCATGATATGTTCATAACGGACTTGGCACTGGCTTTAACAAAAAAAAAAAACGTTACCCTGCATATATATTTTCTGTTGGTCATGAATGCAGGATCGTCATCAAACATTAAATGATTGGCTAAGTACTCTTATTAGCAGTCAATCAATGTCCTACAAAAGACAATACAACAAACACACACCGAGAGGGCATTCCCTTATTTTACTGTAAAAAAAAACAATTGGCAAATGAAACCGAGATGTGGGAATTATATACAGATGGCGAAAATTATAGTTTAATTATTTTTTGAAAATATGAAACCAAATCTAGAATCCATTTAGATGTTTTATTTATTGTCGTGCCTAGTAAGTGAAAACGGAATATCTAATTTTAACAGTCATTTTTTCACAAGAAAACGTGAAATAATATTTGTTTTCCTATATAAAAACATGTCAAGAGGGCAAAATTAATCACACTTCAACTCCAGAGTGCCATATAATATCGACAAAGTAATCCAGATACTAGCCATGTAACATCGATTGCAGTTAAATACTAAATATTGCATGTAGAAATGCATTTTTGTTGGACAAATGCAAAATGATTAATTTCTTTCTTAAGAACATACATTGAGCTCCCTTTTAATGGGCAAGTTAACAGAGAAAGTAGATATATTGCATTTATTACTTTTTTAACCGATGGTGATCAGTGTAGGCACATACTACATGCTAGATGCTTTGTTTTGGGTCGTTTTAACCTGGATATGGGATGTTGTCTCCCTGACATTTACCCTATTTCCTTTCCTTTTCATACATAAAATGTATTATCTAATTTTTGTTTTCGATTAAAAAATCAATATGTGTTTTATAGTTTTCCCGTTTACTTTCTTATGTGACACTATATGCGTCGGATTTCGTTTAGTTTTATGCATTTTAAACATTTTTTGAAGTTATGGATTTCCTTTGTTTGGGTGCTAGTGCTGCTGATGAGGAATTAATTTCCGAAATGGCCATACAGCTCATTAAAATTATTGCAGTTGAAGTTAACATATGTGTTATGATCTCGTGTTCATTTACTACATATCCTTTCGTAAAATAACTAATTGTTAATATGGCCAGGCGTAATGGTTCATTAGCTGCAAATGCAAGTCTTTAGTATTTCGGGTATTTCTCTTATTATTGCAATAAAATAAATTGAAAATGAAATTGTAGATGTTATAATACTATCTCTACAATTGAGAAAAAAGTATTAATTCAGCGATGAAAAGGCACGGATGTAGCGTTGCTCAGCAATTAGCAATGAATTCCGCTCAAACCGGTGCTAGGGGCTATCTAAAACTTGCTATGAGGTATGAGTAATTCTCATTGTTGAAGGCCTCATGGTGACTTCAAGATAAAGAACAACAATAAAAGCGTTGTTCCATTGCTTGGTTTTACCATGTATTTGTAGAGATTTTGTCTCATTTGCATTTACTCCATANCCCTTCATTGTTAATAGCACTAAGTTAGATCCGACATTGTGTGGTATGTAAAATCAACAAATACGAAGATAAGTACAAGCAACTGTTTCATTTAATATCAAAAATGCATTCTAGACAGGAAGTGTGTCTTGTCAAACACGAAACCGAGTGCTAGAGAATCTGAGATAGTAACTTACTGTATTCATGCCCCATATGTCGTTCATTGAGGGAAATGAATTTCGACAGTCAGTGTGAGCTATTGTCATCACTTGGTGTCCGTCGACCGACGTCCGTCCGTTAACTTTTCACATTTTCATCTTCTCCTCTGAAACCACTGAAGCAAATTCAACCAATGATGTACAAAAATGATGTACAAAAATTGCTCATTTCGTTCAGATCTGGTAAAAAACATGGCCTTCGGCGCGGAACTTTGGTTTAACATTGGACCCTATGGGAAAAATCACATTTTCATCTTTTCCTATGAAACACTAAAGCAAATTCAACTAAACTTTCCGATCCAATAAAAAACATGGCCACCAGCGCAGAACTTAGGTTTAACATTGGACCTTATGGGAAAAATAACATATTCATCTTCTCCTCTGAAACTGCTGAAGCAAATTCAACCAAACTTTACAGGAATGATGTACTACAGGTCCTTAACAAAGATTGCTCATTTCGTTTGAATCCGATAAAAACATGGCCGCCAGCACGGAACTTAGTTTAACATTAGACCCTAAGGGAAAATCACATTTTCATCTTCTTCTTTGAAACACTAAAGCAAATTCAACTAAACTTCACAGGAATAATGTATGGAAGGTCCTTTACAAAAATTGCTCATTTCGTCCTGATCTGGTAAAAAACATTGCCGTCAGCGCGGAACTTGGGTTTAACATTGGACCCTATGGAAAAAATCACATTTTCCTCTTTTCCTCTGAAACCACTGAAGCAAATTCAACGAAACTTTACAGGAATGATTTATTTAAGGTCCTTCATGAAGATTGCTCATTTCCTTCCAAACGGATAAAAATAATGTCCGCCAGCACGGAACATAGTTTAACATTGGACCCTATGGGAAAATCTTATTTTCACCTTCTTCTCTGAAACCGTCGAAGCAAATTCACCCAAACTTTACAGGAATGATGTATGGAAGGTCCTTTACAAAGATTGCCCATTTCCTTCCGATCTGATAAAAAACATGGCCGCCAGCATGGAACTTAAGTTTAACATTGGAACCTAAGGGAAAAATCACATTTCCATCTCCTCCTCTGAAACCACTGAAGCAAATTCAACCAAACTTAACAGGAATGATGTATGGAAGGTACTTTATTAATTTTTTTTTTATTTCATTTAGATCCGACAAAAAATATGGCCTCCAGTACAGAAGATAGTTAAATATTGGAGCTCTGTATGAGAAAACCATCCTTCCCATCATCTGCTCTGAAACTATTTAAGCAAATTAACTGAACGCATAGAAAGTCCTCTTCAAAAATACTCATTTCAATAGGATCAGACAAAAAACATGGGTGCTAATGGAGAACATAGCTAAACATTAGACCCAATTGGTAAAAAAAATCATTTTGGTCATGCATAACATAGAAACATTTTGTCAGGTGAGCGATACAGGCTCAGTCCCTGAGCCTCTAGTTTATGGGAGTGAACACTTAAAGTGCCTTTTAGTTTGGAATCTTGTGTTTTTATTTCATGATTTTTGTGGAAGTCTCATGTCTCGTGTCTGCTTTTCTTTATTCCACGTTTTTACCATGTCCCTGGACATTGATTTTTGTAATTAATGCGTGCATTGTAGCTGTCTCATGTCCTAGTTTTGTCTTTGTTTTTATCTGTTACCGTTTTTGCAATGTCTTTGGACTTCGATTTTTGTAGTAATCGCTTCCCTTGTTCCTTCGGTATTCTACTGCCGTTGTTTTGTAACTTCGGTTTTAACTGAAGTTGATTTGTGTATCATTACGCTGTGGTCCCGAGATATCTCTTCTTAATATCAATGTTGTTTGATGAGTTATACCAAACGAATGTTATCCCCCTGGGTTACATCAAATTTAGTAGTTCGATGGAAATCCTGCTTAAGTCAAAATTAAATAAAAATTGATTCCTCTCGGCTTTCTGAGATAAGTCGCCTCCTTATATTTTCGATGGCACAGATAAAACTGTTTTGGTAGGATGGCCTGATATGAAGTTTGGGAAAGATGGCATCCAGTTTCCACAACCTTCTATAATATTTTAATGAGGAGAAACCGTATTTTATATTCCAAGAATTAAAGATGACGAATGTTCGTTTTTTTATATATTTTGATCATATAATATGCTGTTTATAACCATTGGAGAAATGAACATGAGACCATAACAAATTTGTCAACTCCAGCTGCAATAATTTTAATGAGCTGTATGGCCATTTCGGAAATTAATTCCTCATCAGAAGCACTAGAACTCAAACAAAGGAAGTCCATAATTTCAAAAAATGTTTAAAATGCAAAAAACCAAACGAAATCCGAATAATCAGTAATATCAAATATAGCTAAGGACAAAACTACATAAATCTGGATAATCGTAATTGAACAAAGTGTATTTCGCGTACAAGTACACCATATCTAAGAAAAATAATGAACATACATGTCTACCACGGGGAATTGTTTTACTAACTCCACACTGCAATAAAAGACGAACTCCTGTATATATTGTACAGTCTCTCATAATTCTTTTAAGAATGGCACATACATGATAGTTTTTAAGTGTATATTCAACATATTTTATTATATGTTTTATGTATTTTAACTGTATATTGTATGTGGTGAGACTTTCATAAAATATTGAATCAGAATCTTCCATTCAGACTTTACAAAGACATTCTATGCCTAGTATAAGAAAAGAAAACGTTTTTTGTTGGCAAAAACACAAAAAGAAAATATTAAAAAATAAAATGAAAAAAGGATTCATGGACATGCATTTTAACCGGTTGCATGGTGTATAGTAAAGGCTCATATTATGTTTAAATTTCAAATTATTTCGGAAATTTCGTTCTAGATACAGGAAGCACCTTAAGTAGCACAAATGCAGTCCATCACTCTTGCTTAATGAACTTCCCATGGAATCAAAATGTTTTATTTTGCAACTCGTTACGTAATTTTTGCGATCAAATGCCGAGGTCGATTAAGTGCATTAGTTTCCAATCGAAGTCCATTTCCATTATCAAAGCACTAGTAACTTGAAAGGCTTTCAACAGATGTCAAATTAATATTATCAATTAGATGTTGTAATATCCTTAATTAAATGAAGAGTTGAGCAATTTGATTACGTGGATAAAAAAAATTTCCAAATTGCTAACTAATAGTTCCTATTTAGAATGTTTCCCGATTTCCGAAAGGTTTCAGTGAGAGTTTCCCAATAAACAGCTGTATCTAGATTAGGTTGAGTAATACAACAAATGAAACAACATCCGGTATCACATAAATACTATCATGATAATGACATAATGAGTTAAATAGAAAATTCTTTGCGTACTCTTTAGATATATCATGGATCCAACAAAAACCAAAGCAACACTGATGAAAAGGGGAATTTCAAAATCAAAAATTGACGGTAATTCATATCCAACAAGGAAATAATTCAATACTATAATTTTACGGGACTTTTAGGATTGATGTTCAATTGTTCAGTAGTTTCTGACATCTTATCTCAAAAATACAGAATGTTCAACTTTTTTTCTGATGGTTCTCTTGAAGCAACCGCCAGATAATGTTTTGTAGGGCATTCATCATTATAGTAATAATGTAATTACCACCATGGACAATTTTGCACGGTAACCGTCAACAGCAATATTGTAAGGACAACCAGACACGATTTTTAAGGGCAAGTTGTCAAAGTAATGACTACCATATTGTATTGACACAGCTTTGTAAGGCAATCGCCAAGATAATTTTTTTAATTACCACAAGAGACAGTTTTCGAAGGCAATCATCAAAGTAATATAGTGATGACCTGTAATAAAATCGGTAAAAATGTTATATTTACCATCACACACGCTTTTATTAAGCAACTGCAATGAACACCAATTAGATTTTCGTAAGAAAATGATAAGTGCAATGTCAGACCAAGATTTGTGAAGCAAATCTTCAAAATAATGTTGTAATAATAAAATCAAGGTTTAAAATAGCAATATGAAGATTTTATTCTGGTACAAACCTTTTTAAATATCATTATCATGTTTATCCAGTTTATAAGACAAATTCCCGTTTCATGAGGAAAATGTTTATACGTTCACAGCAAAAAATTGGTTTTGGTTAGTAGAACCATCTTCTCAAACACCGTAAAATAGCTACAATTGACGCAAAAGGCTATTTACAGCCATGATCGACTGCTAATAAGTCAGAAAACATACAAGTGTGGTATATATAAATTTTATTTCAAATAAGTACACATACCAGAGAACACATTAACCGATTTTCGACAACATTTGAGCATAATCTGAAAATGACCCAACATAGGAAATAAATTCACGCCTTAATGGCCATACTTCTTTGTGTAAATTTGACAAAAGTTGTCTAACCGAAGACGTATTTGCCTTTTTTTGGCAGTTCGGTAATATTTGAAATTCCGTATTCGCGAAATATATCTTGACCAATCAGCAACGTCGAGAACAATTACAATCCCAGAATGCCGTACAATATCTGAATTGGTCCATTGTGCACTGTGCTTTGTGACTGACAGTGTATATGTTTATTGCAGGTGGAAAAGGGTTATTTTCGTGCATCGTGATTTTCATTTTCAGGGTTTCCGTGA
>MJUU01030470.1:187426-213509 GCA_002080025.1 Modiolus philippinarum
TTTTTTTAGGGTAATCGTCGTAGCTATATTAAAACAGCACCAGTCACAGTTTTGTATGACAAATAGTCAAAGAGATATTGTAAAGACCACCAGACACACCTTTGTACGGAAAAAAGTATTATTGTAATAACCAGAGTATGGTTTTAATGACAATCAAAAGTATAAATGTAAAGACCACTACACACAGTTTTATAAAGCAATCGTCAAAGTAATAATTGTAATAGGGTCAGATCCTGAACAAGCTAAGTGCTTATTCTACACTGTCTTTTCATCTACACTAAACAAAAAGCATTGTTGAATGATATTCCTCGGTTGTCGCTACGTTCTTTGTTAAAAAAAAAAAACAAAAAAAAACAAACAAAAAAAAAAAAAAACAAAAAAAAAACCCATGAAATTCCTTTTCCTGTTACCTTCGAGTATCTTTTCCGTTGCTTCTATAGTTCTGACCGAGTTGACCAATTAGTTGCATGGCAAAGTGTTCAACAATTTTTACACATTCGAGGCCAATGTATTCGCAGTTGAAATCCTAGTACTGTGCATTTCAAGCATCGTTCACGTTAACTTTAATCATGTTGGGTAGTTCAAGAGGAGATAAAACTCTGGCTTTACTCACAGAAACAAAATGTTATATTACACTCTGCAGTGGTTGCCACGCAGGGAACTGTTTTGTCTATTATCCACAATTTCTGTGCGGTTTTGGTGTCAATTGTTTAAAAAAGTTTTATAGTCGCAGTTTTATAGTTTTATTGTTGAAGGCCTCATATAGTGACTAGAAGATGAAGCACATCAATAAAAGTTTTTGTTCCATTGCTTGGTTGTTCCATATTTGGGTAGAGACTTTATGTAGGTAATGTGCATTTTATTCACATCCTTTGATTGTTGACAATATATGTTAATATTGAACTATGTTCCGTGCTTATAGCAATATTTTTATTATATAACTATAATGTTGCATTACTGTGAAATTTAAGTACACTTAGAGGCTTAAAAATCATTAAAACTGTGAAAACTTAAAATAATACACAGCATTGAACAACTAGGTCTGCAAAGAAAAAAGGAATGTTGCTCTGTTTAAATTTAAATTTTACTGTGGTACATTTAGGACACACTAAATTTATTTTTTTATAATGTTATGTCGAGCGCTCGACTTATCATCTCGAGCTCCGACTTATTATGTCGAGCGCTCGACTTATTATCTCATATTTTATTTCCAATTCCGGATTCTTTGTAGATTAAAATTATAGTCAATACATTTGTCACTTCGTATACATGACCCGGCACTTGAGCTAGCGGATCAGGGGCTTCCTCCGTCTACAGAGCTTGTCGGGGGCGTCCCTAGGTGGTGGATAGGGAATACACTTTCGCTTGCGACGGGTTAGCCAGGGTCATAATACAGAAAGCCCGGCCGCCAACAGCTGGGGCCAAAGAAAAAGGCTACGCTCTTTGTAGAATAAAGATCCCTTCTATATATTTCGATACTGTAGAGCAGGCCTTTGAGACCGTATAAGAGCCTAAATTTCCAACCCTTCCTTTCTCCAATTTCGTTGCCCGGTTGTCCCTCCTGCCTTGGTTCTTTCTGTCCACTCTCCAATATTTTAGCTTTATCAGGACGAGAACAAGTTATAATCAATTCAAACATTAATCTGAAAGAAAACAGAAAGAATCAAGGTGGGAGGGACAACCGGGCAACGATTTTTGACTGCCACTGGAAAATGGGCCTATTGCATGGACACGGGTTATGTATTCCGGTATATGCATGAAATCATAATGCTTAACTCCTCACAGGAAGGGATCTTGGTGGAAGCTGTATACTGAGGGTACATAACTTACTTTGTCAGTTGGTAATGGGTCTTGAGCTGGCATGTCAGTTAACTGCTAGTAGTCTCTTGTGATTTCATGTTTATGTCCGTATATTTAGTTCTTTCAGTTTCATTTTTCACAATTGACTTAGTCCTGTTGCCAACTGAATTTTACTGTTGTTACGATTGTTTTTTTTTATTTATCACATTGGCTATAGGGGGAAGGTTTGGGCCCAATAAAACTAGTTTAACCCCACCGCAGCAGGTTTGCGCCTGTCTTAAGTCAGGAAATTTATTAAGCCTTTGTGTGTCTTGTCTTTTTTCTAGTTAGTTTACTTTATGTCTATAGGATAGAAAAAAGAAGGGAAACGGAGAATGTGTCAAAGAGACAACGACCCAAAGGGGAGTAATAATGTATAATGTGTCAAAATGGGGAAATAAAGAGAAGTTGTCGCCCGGACACACACTCCATCAACTGTATATTAAAAGAGCATAGGTCTAAAGCACGGGGAGGACTTTAACCGCCTTCACTCGGCACGATAGATAAACTCTGCAAAAAATAGAAAAAAAAGAAGGGAAACGGAGAATGTGTCAAAGAGACAACGACCCAAAGGGGAGTAATAATGTATAATGTGTCAAAATGGGGAAATAAAGAGAAGTTGTAGTCTAGGATGATGTTTATTTCGTTGAACTTGATTACTCTTTATTCAGGGGCCGACTCCGACCTGCCGTTGGGTGTGGAGTTTTCTCACCATTCATTGAAGATGTTATGGTGGCTTTGAGTTGTTATTACTCCCCTTTGGGTTGTTGTCTCTTTGACACTTTCCCCGTTTCCCTTCTTTTTTCTACTCTTCAGTATCGAAGGGGTCTTTATTCTGCACAGAGCGTGACCCTTACCCCGTCGCCAGCGACAATGTATTCCCCTAACAATCATGGGGGATGCCCACCCGGAGCAGCTCTGTACACGGAAGAAACCCCTGATCATCTTGCTCAAGTTCCGGGTCATGTATACGAGGTTACAAATGTATTAAATATCATTTCAATCTACAAAATATCCTGAATTGAAAAAAAAATATGTCGAGCGCCCGACATAATAAGACGAGCACTCGACATAATAAGTCGAGAGCTGGAGATAATAAGTCGAGTGCTCGACTTAATAAATCGACAGCTCAACATAATAAGTCGGGCGCTTGAGATAATGAGTCGAGCGCTCGACATAATATATCGAGAGCTCGACGAGATAAGTCGAGCACTCGACATAATAAGTCGAGCGCCCGACATAATAAGTCGAGCGCTTGACATAATAAGTCGAGAGCTTGAGATAATAAGTCGAGCGCTTGACATAATATTATAAAAAATAAAATTTTGTGTGTCCTAAATGTACCACCGTAAAATTTAAACATTATCTTCTGGTATGTTGTTCTCAGTACTTGTAGAACTTGTAATTACCTCGAATGTTGTTTGTTTAATCAAAGTCGTATTTGGTCTCATATATCTCGAAATAGGCTTATACTTATTAGTACTCATTGATTTAATTTCAGTGTTATTGTTTTGAGATATTAAAAGAATTTGATTCGTCAAGGTCTCTTTACGAAAGGAAAATGTTAGACGTTTTTTTTCTTTTTTAAAGAGTGTTTCATAGAATATAACATTAAAAAATCTAAAGAAAAATGGGGACTCAGAATTAAATCTAATAACTACAAATGACATATTGTACAATTTTGTTGTGGTAAATGTGATGAGTTAATTGACTTTTGAAAAAAAGTGATATTCACCGAGCCGAGGTGAATATCACTTCTTTTCAAAAGTCAATAACTCAATTAAAACAAAGTAATTTATTTATTCTATATTTCAAAGAAAAAGTGGTATTCACTAGATTCATAAAGTAAACAAAAAGGAGTTTTTTTCAGATATTTTTTTAACAACAAAAAACAAACAATAACAATAAACACTATTTTTTATAGTTTATGTTAATAGTCCCATAATTATGGATAATTGGTGCTGCAGCTGGTGGCTGACAAGAATGCATGTTGTATGTCCTATTGGTATGGCTTTCGATTGAATTAACATTTGAATGTTGTGGTAACATACCATAGTTATCCAGAGGAATGCACGTGGAAACATTTAAATTGTTATTATTAATATTACTCGGTGGATTTACATGTACATTCAGGTCACTTGACATAGAATTATCAGAAGAAATTTTCCATTTGTGAATCACTCAATAATAGAAAGTCATTGATGTCATTATCTAGCTCAAAACTAGGCAATTTTTTTCTCATTCAGACACGAATTTTCATTATTGGAGGGTACAATGCCTGTAGTTTTTGTATGGTCTTCCAAAGTACGGAGTGATGTACCAATAGTATTTGACATGTCTCTAAGTGCACGTTCTCAGGTGTAACCAGTGTATGTTTTGAGAGATGATTCACTCTTGTGTCCTGTGTTCGACATAATGTGCCGCCCTGCGAAATCTGCTTCATCTAGAATGTGCACAGCGGTTGTTCGTAAAGAATGGTTAGTGTATTTTTTTGGTTATACCAGCTTTTTCACAAATATCTGCCGTCATTTTTCCTAATAAATTATAACTAATTGGAGATATGAAATACCAAACATCATCTTTTGGATTAATCTTTGGTCGCTGGAAAAATACACCAGAGCTTGGAATCAGTCGTTCTCTATACAAGAAAAAGCTCTTCGCTGGACACATTACATCAACTGCAAAATTCAATTTTTTTTTAAAATACATAATTTACCTATATATGTCTGCGAACTTTTTGAAATTATGGATTTCCTATGTTTTGGTTTTGGTTCTAGTGCTGCTGATGAGGAATTAATTTCCGAAATTGCTGTACAGCTCATTAAAATTATTGCAGTTGGAGTTAATTATATGTTATGGTCCAAAAGCATATAACTTGGTACTGTTTGAGGGTTAGAGAAGTAACACGTACCGTGGTTTTTGTTTGATTTTGTCCCAGGGTCAGCAAATGGCATTAACCAATCAGTTACTTAACATATCTTTCAAAAACATATATGCCTCACTGTGCTGACCGAGTGCTGACACTGACCGCGGTCGGGTGCTGTTAACAGAGCAGGACATGCTTACCCTTCCGGAGCACCTGATGTCACTCTCATTTTCACTGGAGTTCACACTGTGAGTGCCTTTGTTTTGAATGTTGCGATTTCTATTTCTGTGCTTTGTGTCTGTCTAACGTCATTGTTTTGTGTCTGGCGCCATTGTTTTCTGCGTTCTCGTTTTGGCCATGTCTTTGGACTTCGATTTTTGTGGAGTTCCCTCCTTTGTTCCTTCGGTATGCTACTGCCGTTGTTTTTTACTCCATATCCTTTCGTTAAATATGTACATAGGGTTATAATATTAATATTATATAGTATTTGTACATGTTTTCCAGGCTATTACATGGAGATTTTTGCTGAAATTCTGCATGAAATCAACAAATTTGGGAACCAAAAAGCCGGGTACCCATCCGGATCTACCATTGTGAAATAATGCGTGGTCAGAATTTAGTGGCTTGTCTAATTTTAATTGCTACAAACAGTGGAGGATCTAGGAATAATCTAAGGGGGCAATCCAATCATTTATTTTCTATGTAATTAACTCCATTTTTCAACCAAAATGGGGTTGGGGTAGAGCAAATATATACAAACACACCTTTTACTTAAAACATTTTGCCTATAGATGTATTAGTATCTGTTTGGTGATTCTTGGTTAATTCGTCCCGTTTTATGAACACATACTGATACTCTGATAAGCCGTCTTTCTTTATGGCAACAGCAAATCATTGATCTTCAATTCTCGAAGGTTTTCGCGACCCCGGAGCCCAAAATACAATCGACAAAAACTTTGTGTTGTAAAGAAACTGGATCATCAGTTTTTAAACTTGCATAGATTACTTTTAAATCGTCCTCCTCTACTGGGGTGATGATCAATCCCACCTTTTCCTTCTCGTTTTTAATGAACTGTGACAGCTTTGAACATAAAACGCGGTGTCTTTAATAATGTCAACATTTTTGTCACATAGAAAACGATGAGTCCATATCTCGTTTTTGTGAGAGTGCTCTTTTTGTACAAGTCACCTTTTTCACTTCGGGCTTCGGAATCACGTGTTCGGAATAAAACTTGCAGGGCATCATCGAGATCACTTTTGTCATAATGTTCAAAATCCACAGGTTGCCCTTTTTCCTCAAGATACTTGCGAAATAGTCGTACCGCTCGATCAGTCGCTTTCTTAATGTTTTTTGAATACTTGCCATTCAAAACATTCTTAATAGTGTCATCGGATAAGGAGGTAAACCTTGGTTTCTTGGGCGCCGGGACGTGTTCGTCTGGCACAATGGCCGACATTTTTTGTTTTGACGCCGGAAGGTCATCGTGATTGGTTGATTAAAATAACTGGAATTCCCCTTTCCAAAATTAGTAACACGTGACAATCGCCGCCAGTGAATATCACTTCTGACCGGTGAATACCGTTTTTTCTTCAACAAAAGCGATTTTCGTTGAAATCTATAGTAAATAAAATTTTCTTACTTATAAATATAGAATAAAAATAAATATGGAAGTTACTGCAAAGTGTCTTTTCTGCAGATGGACATACTGTTCAATGCAGAGCAATTCAAAATATTTTGATGACCATAAATCTAAAAATTATAAAAGCTCATTAGGGTTCACACTAATAGTGTTTAATTTTTTTGGCAATTGTATTATGTTCCGTTTGTTTGGTCTTCCTAATTTACTGTCTCTGTCTGTATTCGATCTTTTTATTGCCATGCATTCTGGATTTATGATTTTTGGTTGTTGCTTCGGAATTCATCTGAAAATTATTTATCACAGAGAACAAATAATAAAATAGGATCTAATTGTTAAGCAAAGCAAAGGTCAGAACTTATGCCAAGACCAGAAAACCAACTTTCAGCATTTACTGTGACTGATGGCTTTGTTCAATGTTTACATATCGTTATCCATCAGGATAATAAATGGTTACTCTGTTTGGCGAAATTTGAAATTCTAAAAGATCGCACCGATTTGAACCAAATGATTAATATACGTATGATCTTAGTTTAAATAAGATACAAAAATAATGTAAAAATTCAGGCGTTGGACATTTTTGTTTGTCTAACCTGAAACAATTATAAGGTTCATCAGTGATAAAAGCGAACTCCCGGACAAAAGAAAGTTCAACTTCTTGCAACTGACCAAATCATTCCTATAAGATCAAAATCTGTATCATGTTATTTTTAAAGAATTTACAGTGTCTTTTCTTTAATGACCCAAAAATGCTTAAACAACAGGAAGACGCATAGGAAAAGAGGAAAATGAAGTGATAAAATATGAACTTTATTCGAGGACAACGAAAATCAACTTAAGAGATTCTATAGTTTTAGTCACGATTTATCCTACAAATAACTAAAAGTCATCACTACAGAAGTTTTTCGGTCGTCATCACGATCTTATGGATCATAGTCCCAAGATTAGAAAAGATCTTTCCCTTTCCATATAAAGTTCGTTTTTCTCTAAGGGATTCGACTTTACTACCGTAGTTGACATGTTCAACACGAAGGGTGTCTATAAGAAGCAGGAGGTGCTTACTCTAGCAGTTCAGCTGACCCCACCCATGCTTTTCATTGGGTCCGTGTTGTTAATATGTATGTACGTCTTCATTTTTCTTTTCTGTGCAATACTCATGTGATGTCCTTTTTTCGTGGTGCTTCCGATGTTGTCGTTGTCCGTGGATTGTTCGTTTTTGTTTTTGACTGACGGTTCGGTTCACACTTACTTTATTCAATCTTAGAATTGAACCATCCGTTCTGGTATTTTTTAAACTAGGACCGAAGTTCCAAATAGTTAAGTAGTGGGAGATTTTGCAAATGTATTAAACTGAATTTCCATTCTGATTTAAGATATTAAACCGGTAATAGATTGAGAATGAATTCGTATCCTACAACACAGCTAATTACCGTAAAATTTATTCGACCAGGGGTTAAGTTGGGTGGTAATCCTTAGTCTAAAAGAACCCAAATTTGTATAAAATTAATGAAAAGATGAGTGGCAAAAGACCCATATTCGTTCGGCCTTATAAAGGGAAGTTGTTTAAAATAGTATGATATTTCTGGGAAATAGTATTTAACTATTATGTGTCTTCAAAATGAAAGCATCAAATGATACAAATTCCTTTCATTTTGACATCATTGTGACATTACAAGGAGTCGTCTCTTATGAAAAAGTATGAAAATCTGCAATTTTGAGTGTTCTCAGTACAAATTTTCCTTTATTTAACATGGGGCGAGTGCAAACTAAAACTTTCAGAAATGATGTACTTCAGCATTTTACATATTTTCACGAAATATGAAGTTGTTATTCAGAACCGCCCACATTTTTCTAAACACAAAACTGTGAAAAAACGGCAAAAATCAATGATATTCTGACGATTTCCAAAGAATATATCTTTTGAGTAAACTGATTAGCATGAGAATCAAACTGGTATGAAAAAAGCTTATCATTTTTGTTAGTCCTATATTTGTTCATTTTTTCAGCAACATCAGACATCTCTTTGCTTAGTTTTGGATTCATGGTAAATCTTGGGCCAAAAATGGGTCTTATTGCCATTATCATTTTGAAACATTAGTCTGATTTTCGATTGATCGATCGAGAAAGAGGGTCTAAGGAATTCTTCGACCAATCCATTTGATAACAATTCTTGGATATAAGGGAATAATGGTAATAACAAACATACGGACTTGTATTGTCCGTAGTCGAAATTAAAAGGGCAAAAACATATAGAAGGCGCAAAACTGCCGTAAAACTGTTACACAGATCGGTCCTGGCTCGGTACAGGCATTTTAAAAAAATGTATATTCAACCGGTTTTACGACTCCCCAAACTACCCCATTCATCGCAGTTGTGTCCGATATTAACTGAACACCAATTCTGTTTAAAGAAGTAGACCTAGGTTAAGAGACATAACTCTTCAAAATTACTAATTTTATTTAAATAATTTACATCGATATATTCTGAGCTTCTAAATTACATAAATGCTATTCATCCTTTTCACCATCAATTTGATATCAGTGCTGAAAAAGCATTGAAGAAATATAATGTCTCATTAGCCTTACTGATTTCAAGAAGCTATCTCCGTTTACCAAGGTCTTCTACTAAAAAGGTCGTAGAAAATAAAAAGAAATGTTCATCCCAGTATTAGGTAAAAAATGAACCCTGAATCATACTTGGGAATGAAACTTCAATTTTTTTTTCACAAAGGACGGATGAACAATAGAAGGATATGAAGTAAATGTACACCAGACAAAATCTCTACAAATACATGGTCAAACCAACCAATGGAACAACGCTTTTTCTTGTTGTTCTTTACCTTGAATTCATTGTGAGGCCATTAACAATGAGCTTTACATTTAGATCATATTGGTTATCTGTTCTTTATCAGTTTTTAAACATGTTTGAGTTTAAGGTCTTCCAAACGTTTAGATTTTATCTGCACTGAAGAGTCATAAGTTGTCGAAATGCGCTATGCAGAATTTAAATTCACAGTAACTTCGGTACCTAGTCTTTGTTAATACCTCATAGTAAGTTCAAGACGGCCCTAAGCATCGGTTTGAGCGGAATTCTATATATTCATATAGAATAGATATTTATTTTAGAACTTATTAATTATCGTATGAGATGCAATATAATGAAGCCTCGATTATTAAGGAGGTCACGGAGATAATTTTACTGAGAACAAACTGTGCAAGAATCAAAAGTGCAACGCACACTCCGAAAACGGGAGAAGTAGTAATATTACTATACTTGGCAGGGAAGTTCATAATTCTGAAATTTAAGTCTTTTTGTCTTAATATTTGGAATTCAGATGATCATTTTTGTCCAATTCAAGATGTAAGTCTAACAAATAAAGATGTAATGATTTCTGTTGTTTTCGTGATCCTTTATTCTGGAGGATATATTGATGGTATCCATTTAGCAAAAGATATTAAGTTATAAATTTCAATATTATATCAATGTATTTATAAGTGAGGGGTGGCAGCACCTTTTTCGGGATGTCGGGATTGGATGTTTTTAAGCCCGGGATTTCGGGATTTTTATGATTTAAGCCCGGGATTTCGGGAAATTTATTCACCGGGAATCGGGATTTCACCAGTCTTTAAGTTTCTTTGTAGTTCGGGATTTCGGGATTTAGAAAAAATAAAGTCGGGATTCCGGGATCAGACCCCCTCCTCCCCCCCCCATAAGTGATGTATCTGTATCACTCTGAAAATAGGAAGAAGAATGCATAAATGGTTGATATACGAAAAGGCAAAGTTCTTGCTTGTTCTTCCGTATTCCAATCACCAGAGTAGGCTTTTTTATTGTTTTTACTAAAATGTTATAATCTGTACACACGAATATTTTTGCCCTTTCAACCAAAGTTACACTACACCTATTTCGACGTGCCCCGTGTTGTCTATCGATGTTGTTTTGTCCTTATTTTTGTCTTTCGTCGGGCTACCTAATGACAAATATTTGTAGGCATACATTGCCCGATTTTACTTTTTTCTCAGTGACTGCTCCCGACATGTGTTGCTTCAATGACATATTCTAGCTGCGATCGATGTTGCTCAACATTTTTATTCTCTTCTTGTAACCCTGGTGCTTTCAGCTGGATAACCCTGAGCATCGCCCAAGTTGGCACTCCATGGCGGGTGGGGAGCAAGGGAGTGACCTTGATATAATTTTTGTCAAGAATACCGCTTAAGTGCACGCTAGGGGCCTTCTTGATCTCGCTTGAGGGGGTGAATATTGTTCACCTCTGGTTGAAGCATCAAGATGTAGACAGGAATAAAAGCCCTGTCCTTAATAAACTGGAGTTTTTATGTATCGTGTGCGTTTTTGTCACATGTACATTCATTCCATATCCTTTCATTTTTCCTATTTGAGCTTGCTGATAGCTAAACGGTGAGCACCTTTTTGACCCATCTTTGTCTCATTTTTTTCTTGTTCATTAAAGTTGTCTTTTAGTAAGTTTTCTTACTGTATGTGGATTTTTATTTGTTCGGTATTTACACTTTAGAGAAAAGTGGTAGAGAGGAGGCGATTTGGATAACCCAAAACTGTTTAATACACTGGCTTTTGATACTGCCTTTTCCGCTTGGTTTTTATATGAACGTCTTGATAAAATGTGGCCTGTAACTGAAATTGTTATTGAAGGTGTTTCTTTGTCTCTTTTTTCTTGAATTTATATTCCTGAGATGTCTAATAAATACATAAATATAAATTTATATGGGACGAAATTCCTACAAAAAGATGGTAAGGTTTAGCAAGTAACTATATGCCGAACATACTGTAAATTCAATTTCTGCATATGCCCATATCAACAAATTATATCTCTTCAGTGCAGATAAAATCTAAATATTTAGTAGAACATAAACCCAAAGATATTTTAGAAAACGATAGAGAACAAATAACAAATAAGATCTAAATCAAAAGTCAAAATCTGCTAAGGACAGAGCATTTCATGAGGGAGATACTAGTTTAAAACAAAATTTACAATACCGGTAATTTAGATATTGCAAGTTTCAAGATAAAATCGGCTTTCTGGTCAGCACCGACGTACACACCACTGAGCTGATCATGCATGACGAATGCCCTCTGAGACTAGAAGTCCAACTGCAAAGGCATCGACCCAGTAGTAACCAATAACTAAATACCGAATTCGCCGTAAATTTAATCTCTGCATATAAACATTTCGACAACTTATGTGTCTTAAGTGCAGATAAAATCTAAATATTTTGTAGACCATAAACCCAAACATATCTTGATAATGCATCAACATTTTCACTTTGAAGTCACCATGAGGACGTTTACAATGAGAGAAATAGTCATAAATAAGTTCATGACGACCCTAGAACTGATACATTCCGACCATTTGTTTCCTTTTGTTCATAGATAAGGGATCGTCAACACACATTGAAGGTATTCCTCATAACGCTGTTATATGTTGCACGACAAAGGGACCAAATGGCAATACACCATATAAACGACACTCGGCACTCATCGAATTGATTATAAAAAAAACTTTACCACGTATTTGTAGAGACTTTGTTTCATGTACATTTACTCGATATCCTTTCGTTGTTTACTTAACTTGAAGTAAATAAGGAAGCCAAAATGTTAAATTTTGATTGTGCACTCAACATGAAAAATAACGAAATATAGAGAACATACATATCACGTACAGGAAACGGAGTCCATACTACACAGAAAACTCAATCGTAAATTATCAAAAATGCATTAAAAACGTTTATGGGTATAACAAGATTGCTTAATATTGTTCTTTTTATACACCTTGTCAACAGAGAAATTCAAGCATTGTTTTTGATAAACAGAGTACAAATACGTTGTTGTCACACGTTGTCAGATCTCCTTCTCGACAAAACATGCTAGCAATTATATCTACTTTGAGAACTAAGATTAAATCCTAATTTCTCATTTATTCCTCGGAAACTGCAACAAATTACGTGCAACACAGATATTATATAATCATTACTTCAGGCTAAAACCATTTTAAAATCACATTAATGAAAATCAAATGGCCATTTTAAGTACATTAGTCACAAATCTATTGTAATAAATCAATTTCTTGATGTCAACTTAAAAAGACATGCATTTTTGCGCTGATAACAGTTTGTTCTGATATCTTAAATATATAATACATTCAAAGACCTGCAAAAAGTGAACGCTTTTCTTGTGAATCATTCTATTGCCATAAAAATATTAACGATTGCACGTTTGCCCATGTATTCACCAATGTTCAGAAATGGACTTTTATTTGAACAACATATTTATACAATGGACAGTAAATATTGAAGGTAGTAGTCGAAGGGAAAATCTCAAAAAAAAAAGATATGCAGCACTAATAGTTTTAACACCTGAATTCCCGTTTCCAATGTAAAAGCCTACAGCCTAAGATCCACGGTAGCTGGAAGATCTTTCACAAAGGTCCAATTTAACATTATTGTTTGTTGGACATCACAGTTGTAAAATGAATAATTTGTTGTGACTGTTGAAACCAAAAGGGATAACAATATCAGTCAGATTGATCATTGTATAAACGAAAGAAATGGGTGCCTTCATTCGACAATGTAAAAGAAGCTTCGCTTCTTCTTGAATGAGATATTCTACGTCTTTTGTCGTCGTACTTCTGAGCTCCACGCGAAAATTTTTTAACAACTAATAAACAACCACAGGGCACTAATTATCAAAGACGATAATCACTCAATAACCCATATTTCAATGAATACATACATCTTGTATTTACCCAGTCAACAGGTGATTAAAGACACTGCAGAAACTTAAAAGTTAGGGTCATATTTAGATTTGTTAGTCGAAATTAATTAGGTGAAGGACATAGAATTTATGATATCAAGTTTCATGCCGATAATTTTCAATTCCTGTATAGTAATATCCCCTTCTGTAACTGTCCAAATGTATCACCATAAAAGGTGCACGAATTTGCTGACCATTATAATGTCATGTTAAGTAATTTGTGATCAATATTTTTTTCATTACTAGCTCTAAGCTCTTGGTCTAAATGTGCGCCTAACAACTATTTAAACTTCCAAAATAGCGTTTCTCTGTGATGCATGATATGCAAGATACGTTTATTTTGTTGTCACTACCGGTCTGACTCCTTAGGGAGGAAATGTGAAAATGATCATCTTATTTCTGTTAGTTGTAACTGTTTAGTGCATTATGAAACCATATACTATGCTTAATGGAACAATGAAATGATTTGGAGTAATGTACACGAGACAAAGTCTCAACAAATGCATGTAAAACAATCAAGGGAACAATACTTTTATTGTTGTTCTTCATTTTGAAGTAACCATGAGGCCTACAACAAGTTTTGCTAAAACTTATACTATTCATCGTCGAAACCGAAACCGAATCCGAAACCGAGACCGAAACCGAAACCATACTATACAGAATTAGTTGTGTTTTGTTTCTCTTTATTTCATGCATATCAGTGTCTCATGGGCTTAAAAGTTCGGCTTTCTTTTTGAAATATTTACTCGTGTTATTCATAAATGCAATTTTATAGAAGTGATTAGACTTAAGGCATTAAATATGTAACCAATTCTACAGTTTGGATTTAAAATTTGCTTTTTGGGTGTAATCATGAACAAAAAAAATTACATTTACATAATTTGTTGCTTGGCGAATAATTCTTTGAGTGCCTTTGAATGTTGTGATTTCTATTTCTGTGCTTTGTATCTGTCTAACGTCATTTTTTTCTGTGTTTAACTTGTTTTCTGTGTTCTCGTTTTGGCCATGTCTTTGGACGTCGATTTTTGTAAATTTCACTCCTTTGTTCCTCCGGTATTCTACTGCCTTTGTTTATCATATTTATGTTGCAATTTACAAATTTCATGAATTTTGTTGTGTTGTTCATCTTTGTAAATGTGTGTGTCTTCATTTTGCTTTTCTGTGTCATGCTCATGTTGTATCTCTTTTTTTTTGTTTTTCCGATGTTGCCATTGTCCATGGATTATTCGTTTTATATTGGTTCGGTTCTCACTTACTTTTAGCATGAATAAGGTCTTTCAGGCAAACATTAAGTCTGCATTTTACGCTCAATCTTTATAAAGGCCAAAACAATTAAGTTTCTTTTTAAATTTTATTTTATATATACGTTTCAAAAGAGTTTTTCATGTTGCGATATACAAAGTTCATGAATTTTTCCATCAACAACGTATTATAAATAAGTGAGAACCGTACCGTCGGTCTAAAACGAACAAGCCAAGGACAATGACAACATCGAAAAAAAAACAAAACAAAAAAACAAAGACATAACATGAGCACGGCACAGAAAAGAAAAATGAAGACACACACATATTCAAAAATGAACAACACGGACCTGATAAAAACAATGAATGAGCTAAGTATGATTTTAAGTCTGTGGTTTAAACTCATTGTTAACACATGACCAAAACAATTTAATTTTGAAAATTTATTTAACGGTATCCTTTTCAAGGAGTTTTATATGTTGCAATAAATAAATTTCTTGATTATTAGCGTACTAAAAGTCTTATTTTTCAAACCTAAATTATGCTGAAATTAATGTAAAATCGCATCATATAAAACTCAATCAAGAGAATATCATGAGGTAAATTCTTAAAAAACGGAATTGTTTTGGTAAATTTTAATGATTAAACATTGTAGTTTAAACAACAGACTAGAAATCTTGCTTTTCAAACCTTTTGAATACTTTAATTCATAAAATTTGTATTTTACAACATATAAAACTCCTTACAAAGGATATCTGAAATAATCTTTTCAAAAGACTCTTTTGTTTTGGTCTTTTTGAAAGATTGAGTTTAAATTACAGGCTTCAAATTTTATTTTTCGTACTTTATTAATGCTAAGATTTATGGAATCACAAGCTTAAAATCTTACATATTTTAAACTACAGACTTAAAATCTAATTTGACATGCCTTATTTATGCTTAAATTCAGAAAATTTCTATATCGCAACATATAAAACTGATTCGAGAGGATATAATAAAATAATTTGAAAAAATGGATTGTTTTGCATTTCTAAAAATTGAGCGTAAATGCAGACTGAAAGTTTTCCTTTAAGACATTATTTATGCTAAAATTCATGAAATTTATATATCGCATCATATAAAACTTTTTCAAAAGAATATAATGATGAAATAAAATTTTCTTACTTTAAACAAAAAACCAAAAACTCTCACTTTTCAAACATTATTTATGTTAAAATTCATAAAATTTGCATTTTCCAACCCATGAAATTCCCCCAGGAAGATATGACGAAATAAAATTTTCAAGAAAAAAATGAATTGTTTTGGTCATTTTAAAAGACTGAGTTTAAACTGCAGACTAAATATCATGCTTATTATACCTTATACAATTACCACCCTAGATAGTGTGTGACCCAGCGGTTTCTCTCCCCGAGATATTAGGGTCACCCGAGAGCTTGGTGACCTTAATATCCCGGGGAGAGAAACCGCTGGGTCACACACTATCTAGGTGGTAGCTGTTATATTATATCGAATTTTCTTGTTCACCGATTGACCTTCCTATGCGACCCAACTCTAACCGGTTAACCCAGCGAAATCTCAAATGTCATGTGACACGATTTGAACAAATCAGATCATAGATATCTAAACGAGTATATAATATTATTTATGCCAAGCTTAATTAAATTTGTTTAAGGCAACATAAAAAAAACTCTTTCAGAATGATATGATGAAATACAATTTTTAAAAAAAGTGAATAAGTCAAAACTAAATCAATTCAGATTGAAATAATCCGCAGACCAAAGATCTAACCATGAAAAAAATTCTCAAGTGAATAACTATTTCAAATGATAATCTACAACGGAGTAATTTACAACTGTTAAAGTGAACTTAAGACAGTCAAGATCGAATCGTGCCATGACCCGCAAATCAGCTCTTCATTCGCACCCGCAATCACCAGTCTATTTGATAACTATTATTGATATCTAGCAAACAAACTTTGTGAAGGTTGAGTAAGAATGAAAATTATGAGCTTTAAACAGAGTAAGCTATTTTGATTGGTTTGACTAAATTCTTAAAACCGGTTTCCGTTTCTGATTTGATGAACTTTAAACACTTATTTCCATTTCAGTTTCTTATAATTTGCGTTTTCAATTAAAAGTCAATTCCGATTCCGATCGGAAACTGCACTTTTCGAACGAAAACTGTAGTTTTCGTGCGAAATACCAGGTATATCGCGAAAAACTATATATTCTGTACTGAAACTCAAGATTTCGTGCGAAATACCTGATATTTAACATGAAGACCCTACTTTTCAGTATGTGAGCAAAATACTAAGTATTCCGCATTTTTGTGGCTATTGGGTGAGATACGTTTATCTCATTAACGTTACATGAGACATAAATTTGATAATTTGAAATTTCCCAAGGAATACAGAAGGAAACCCAATTAAAATCCAATAAGTAATGATGATTTAATCCCTTTTGGCCCTTTTCTAAAAAATGATTGGATCAGGACACAAAACGTAAGATAAACGTATTACGCGTATGCTTAAAAAAATTATGCTAAAATTTGATAATGATCCGTTTAGTAAAACCAAAGTGATGGTTTCAACAGACGCAAAGCGTCGAATTTAATCGATTTTTTGCTCTTTTCCCAAAATAGGCGGGGCCAAGACTATAGCTTACTGATGTGCCAAGAATCATCATTTTCAAATTTGATAATAATACGTCCACTACAACCAAAGTTATTTTGTTCACAGACGCCGACCTCGACAATGATGACATTGTGATAATTTTTGCGGTCGTATAGCAACGTTAAAAAAAACAAACGATCAAAATAAAATTGATCAACAAAGAAATTTTGTAGCAAAAGTAAACAATTTTCCATTCTATTATCGAATTCAAAATTACTTCTACCACATTGTATTAACTATTGAAAATCAAATATTGAGATTAAAGAAAGAACGCCAAACAGTTAAATAATGTTTTAACATTGCAACCACAGTTCATTCTGTATATGCTGGTTCCGGTTTCAGTCTCGGTTTCGGATTCGGTTTCGGTTTCGACGATGAATAGTAAAAATGTCTAATAGTAAGTACAAGACGACCCTTAATACCGGTGGGAGTGGTATTCATTACAAATGGTCGAGCAATGTTACAATCACTTCTTATTAAGCCCCTGAATGCGAGACCGTCAACAAACATTACATTTATTGGCAAAGCGCTCTTACAATCAATGCTATTTGTTGCTCGACAAAAACACTATCGTCTTAAGCTAATGGACAGCCTAAACATATAGACAGACACAGGGCGCTTATCAAGTCGATTGCAAGAAAACTTGACATTATAGATAGAGAGATGTGGGAATTATTAACCATGTATTTGAATTGACCCAAGTTTTTCACTTCGTTGATGATAGGTTGGCAAATTTAACTTGTAGACATTCACTTGACATTGATATGCTCGCATATAACTGTCAATATTTACAACAATTGAGTTCCAAAACGCTTACGTGATCCTGAAATACTTTCGGATTAACTAGCATTAAGATTCAGTAACCCTCGATGCATTTGCAAAATACTGAAGCTGCATCAATGATGACATAAGAATCTCACAGGCAAAATTGGTAAAGTGCATACCCCCGTTGTGTGAGGCGATAGAAATTTCTTATTAGACTTTAGACTTTGATCGTCGTTTAGATATGTTACTTGGTAGACGTGCCACAATGAGAAAGTCGTTGCATGATTTGAACTTCATAATTTGTTAAACTGGCTTTGCATTCCAGTGACCTGAAGATTTTTACAAAGAACCGGCCTCTCATTGATACTGCCGATGTTTACTGAAAATTATACATGATGACTCTTTACCAAACCCTTCGTGAAGTTTGAAAATTTTGATTTTTCTTTCGTAGTGTGACAGTGTTTTACCAGCAGAAAAGCCGGCAGTTTAGTGGCAAGCACTCTTTGGCACATCTTTGTAAAATCAGTTTTGTCATATTCTTTGCTTTTTCGAGATAGTGGTCATAGAAATAGTAGTCTACCTGTATTGAGTTTTAATCATTTATTATGCTATAGGGAAACGGGATTGAGAAAGGGAGGTTTTGGTACCTATAACCGGGTTAAACCACACCGCTGGTTTTTGCTAGTGCCGGTACCAAGTCATGATATTCCGAGTTCCTATCGGTATATA
The DNA here is from genome assembly GCA_002080025.1 of Modiolus philippinarum. Lineage (NCBI taxonomy): Eukaryota > Metazoa > Mollusca > Bivalvia > Mytilida > Modiolidae > Modiolus > Modiolus philippinarum. The sequence continues at coordinate 205,961 of MJUU01030470.1, forward strand.
TGTTTGTTTTAGACTGTTTTGTGTTTTTGTAGTACAGTTCCCTTGTGGATTGTGATTGAAATATTCGGCCATTGTAGGTGTTAACTGTTTTTTTCACTTTATAATTCAGGTAATTTAGAAAATCCAAAATGTTATAATGCCTATGGAAATATCTAGAGGAGTTTAACCTATCTTGAACATAGCAGGCCTTTATTTCGAATATTAAATTTTCTGTCAGCCTTAGTATTTTATTAACGGACATTTTTTTTTCATTTAGATACAAAGTTATTTGACTGAAGCAGAAAATAACTTATAAACAACATTCGCAAATAAAAATTAAGATAAGTAATCAAATTTGTTTCAAAAACATTTTCGGTTTATTTACAATTTCTCATCTGGATTATCACGATTCTAGAAAAAAACAGCAACATCTGCTCAACAATTTCTGTGACACTGATTTCAATTGACAAGAAAATATTAGAACGTGACTTGATAAGATTATTTTCTGTAGGAATGAGTTGTTTTTATCAGTTACAGAAATAAATACAGAACAATGATTTGCTATTAGACATGTCGTTTTTAGCATCATTTAGAATTTTCATATTCTATGAAGCATTGAAGTTTGCATTCGAATGTAAATAAAAAATGCCTAGCCTCATGATTATGTAACAAAACGTCATTTTCTCTTATCTGTATATTTTATGCCCGTTACATGTTTATTCAAAGGTGGAATTGTCAACATCAATTTGAAGGCTTCTTCAGTTAACTTAATGATTAAGCTTGCTTTTTGAATCCATTCTTTAATGTGGATTAATAAAAATATACTTTGTTTTTAGAAATAATGGTTTTCCATGGCCTCAAAAATTAATAGTTGTTTACATCGAACATTCTCTAGTTTTGTATAGCTCAATGTTATTAATTCAAACATTCAAATACTGAAATATGTCCTTTTGTAGTTTATGAAAAAAATTCTTTTGTTTATTGTTCCCTTGAGTGTTCTGATGTAAGTTTAATGTTTAATTGGATGGTCAGATATACTTTCTGTGGTAATTAAATCTGTAGTTATCAATACGCGAATTTTGAGATTAAAGATCTTCAATGTAAATTCTTTTTTTACAAGCAGTAATTGAATTGCATGTTTCAAGTCCATTACTGAGTGTAAGAGTTATCTACTTTTACAAAAAGGTAAAATAAATATGAAAGACATGCTCACCTCAGTTCTAGATAAAAAATTGAATCACAGTTTCGATCGAAACTTCAAATTTTTCCACCTACAAGAACTGATATGTATTAAAGTACTTTTTAATGATCGTATGAGATGAAATATTTTGAAGCTTCCATTAATAAGGTGTTCATGGACATATCTTTATTGAATGAGAATAATAAAGATCTCGCGTGACAAATCATCCGGAAAGATGCATTCTGAAAGCAGAAGTATTAATATTGCTATCCACTGTATTGAAATTGCTAATTCAAAATCTAAAATCGGTCCTTTTTTTTAACTTTTGTACTGAGATAACCATTTTCGTCTAATTCGATAAACAAGTCCAAAAAACGAGGGTAGCGTAGTTTCTGTTGCTTTCGTTGTCTTTAATTCTTGTGGTCATATAGCTGGGATCCCTTTGGCAAAAGATTGCAAACATATCAACAATGTACATGTATATTAAAGTGAGAATGAAGGATTATTTCTAAAATACAAAAGTATAGTTTCTTGCCTGTTTTCCCTAGATCATACGATCGCATTTTTTGTATCACTCTGAAAATTGGGTCATAAATAAATACATTAATTTCCAATGAATACCGAAGCAAAAGTAAAAATCATACATCCAGAATGTATGTGAATATAATGATTTCATACTGACAGAGAACGTCCACGACGAAGACGAAACAAACAGAACGTAAAATAAACACCACAAAAAAAATGATGCATTACCAGTGTCAACCCCTAAAAACAGGAGTGTCATTAGGTGCTCCAGAAGGGTAGGAATGACCTGCTTAAAATGTGACACCCGTCTACTGGAAGTGAAAAGTCCAATGCAATATCAAATTCGTTGTGTCAACCCAGTAATATCTTGGGATCTATTGAAAAAGAAAATACGGCTTGATGAATAGTGGTCAGTGGTTGAATATTTGTTATCGTAGGTGTGTCTTGTTCTCCTGTTGAATTTATATTCTTAAGGTGTCTGATGAAATAATGAAATATATAATGTAAATTTATGTGGGACAAAATACATACAAATACATGGTTAGGCTTTACTAGTAAATCAACAATAATATACTGTTGTTTTTCATCTAAGTCACCATAATCAACATTTTCACTGTTGATTTTCATCTTCGAGTCATCATGAGTACTTTAATTCTTTCCCAAACCTTTCGGGAAGTTTTGAATTTGATTATTATTCCATAGTGCGACAGTGTTTTACCAGCAGATTAGGCTACTTGAGGTAGCCGGCAGTTTAGCGGCGAGCACTTCTCCACTCATCTTTCTAAATTACGTTTTGTCTATTCTTTCCTTTTCAAGATTGTGGTCTTAGAGTTAGTGGTCTACCTGTATTGGGTTTTATTTGTATGTTTATTATACTATAGGGAAACGGGGTAGAGAAGGGGAGGTTTGGGTACCCATAAACCGGTTTAACCCTTACGCTGACTGTTGCTAGTGCCGGTACCAAGTCCGGCTATCCCGAGTTCCTTTCGTTATCTATGTTTGTCATTTTATTGTTTTTCTTGTGGGGTTCCCTGATTGATTGTGACATGTGATTGTAATGTTCGGTCATTGTAAGTGTTTCCTGTTATCTTTCCTTCATTAATTTAAGAATGAAAAAAAAAAAAAAAAAAAAAAAAAAAAAAAAGAAAAAACCAATAATACCTTCTAATAGTTCATGACGACCCCTGGCATCGCCTTGAACGGATTTCACCTACAAAATGCCGAACGTTTATTTCCTTTCGTACGTTCATGGATGACAAATCGTTAAAACAAACAGAGAGTATTCTAAATAACGCTGTCATCTGTTGAACGACAAAGGGACCAAACGGCAATACAGCATATAAAAGGCATCGGACAATTATCTAGTTGATATTATATTGAAAAAACTCGGGAAATATTGGTATTATCTACAGGTTTAACTTTAAATAAATTAGAAAACCAAAATATTAAATTTTGATAGTGCATTTCAATTAACAAGTTCACCTTAGCTGACGAAACATACAGAACATTTACATCAAGCATGTTCACACTGTACGATGAAAAAGATCTATGATCGTAAATGAACGATGGGAAGGATATGCTATAAATGAAAAATTGGACAAAATCCCTACGAACATGTAGTAAGGTAAGGCAAATAGAATGTTTTTATTGTGGTTCTTTATCTAAGGTCAACATAATCTGTTGTTATATATACTTAAAAGTGTAGGATTTTGTATTGGACATACGGCTGCATGTTCCAATTTGTGACATTTACAGATCATTTTCAAATGTTTGACATAGAAATTCTCTATTGTTCTTCTTTAGAAATGAAGCCATAAGCATACAGCGATGTTACTGATTTGATGTAAATGTATATGTTTGAGATCAGAAGAGAATTCTTAATATACAAAAGGCTTGATTTGCTAAGATCTCCGTCCACATATAGTTGTTAAGGCTACAAGTAAATGCATTTGAAACTTTTATCTGTCGTCTCAGAATGATTAAATTGTTCTTTTCATGCACTTTGTCAACAGATAGGTTCCACATTGATTTTTGATACTAAAGTAGAAATATGTGGTTGTAACACGTTGTCAGATCTCCTTCTTGCTAGCAATAATATCTATTTAAAACCCTGATTTCTCATTTATTCCTCGGAATCTGCAACAATTGAGTGCAACACAGATATTATATAGCCATTACTTCAGGCTAAAACCATTTCAATATGAAAGAGAATGGAAATGGGGTAAATGTCAAGGAGATATTAATGCAAATCAAATTACTGTTTTAAGGAAGTTAGTCTCAAATCTATGGTAATAAATGAATTTCTTTCAGTCAATTTAAAAAAAACATACCTTTTTGTGTGGATAACAGTTTCTTCTGATATCTAAAATATATGATAAATGTAAAGACGTTCTACAAAAAATGAATGTTTTTTTTGTGATTTAAACACTTTATCGCCATAAAAGAATTTAACAATTCCACGTTAGCCTAAAAAAGTATTCACCAATTTTCAGAAATGGAATTTTATTTGAACAAAACACAATAAATACCAAAGTTGCATAAAAAACGGTACACAGTAACACAGTAATACAATGGAAACTAAGTATTGAAGGATGAAGTCGAAGGTAAAACTTCGAAAGGAAAAAAAAATGAGAAAAACTAAAATAAATAAATAGATAAATAAATAAACAACAACACTGGACGACACTTATAGTTTTAACACATAAATTCTTGTTTCCAGTGTGATACAGCGTTAGAACCATGGTAGCGAGAGTGTGATTTACACAAGTCCAATTCTACGTTGTAATTTGTTGGACGTTTAAGTTGTCAAATGAATGATTCGTGGTAACAGTTGAAACGAAAAGGGATAGCAATATCATTCAGTTTGATTGTTGTATTTACGTAAGAGACGGGTTTCTTCTTTCGATCAAAGTAAAAGATCGCAATAGTTTCCTCTTGTGTGATATATTCTACGTCATTTACCCTCGTACCGCTGTGCTCCACGCGGAAAATTTCTAACAACATATAAACAACCATAGGGGACTAACTATTATTATAATATAATCACTCCTCCTCGACCAATGAAAAGTCTTCATTTTGAGCTTTATAATCCATAAAACATCATTGTTTAAACTATACATGACGACTATCACTCAGTGACCCATATTTCAATGAATACTTACATTTTGTATTTACAAAGTCAGCAGGAGATTAAAGACTCTACAGAAACTTAAAAGTTATAGTCTTTTTTTAGATCGGTTTATACTCGAAATTAATAAGATAAGAATTAATGATATTAAGTTTCATGCCGTTAGTTTCCAATTCATGTATAGTAATATCCCGTTCTGTCACTGTACAAATGTATCTCTATGAAAGTTACGGTCACCTTAACGAGTTGGCTGACTAATATATAGTCTCATAACCTAGTAACTTGTTATCAATTTTTACTCAAGCGCATACGATGCTTAATTCGTTCGTGCTAAATGTTTGATTTTCAAATTTTATAGTTCGCTAAATACATGCTTGGACGTCAATCTTTTGATGAGTGTTCATCTGTAGTTCACATTTCTATATAAATTTGAATGTCACATTTTACGAACTATTTCTATTTGTCGACTAATATCAGTATGTAATTGGACATTTTGTTATTATTCCGGGGAAAAATTGTAGGCTTTCCGAATATTTTCTTATAATTATTATATATACCAGTTTAGGTTGAGCTAATAAACAGCAGTACCTACAACAAAAATGAAACCAGTTATCTATTCGACAGCAGCATACGGAATGAGACATATCTACGATAGCGCTTATTTGTAATATTTCCCCGCGCATGTTCACTGAAGCGTAAAAAAATCAAACAGGGAGAACGCAAACTCCAGATCAGTGTTAAATTATCTTGGCATATAGTGTGCTACATAATGTATTTACGATTTAATGTGAGGGTGTGTTTGATTTGTATTGTGAAAGGTGCGTGTGATTAGTATTGCCAGTAGTTCAGTAGTTATAAACTACACGTCTCAGCACTGGATCTGATCCACCTTGGATCCAGTCTTGCATCAGTGATCCAGGTAAAGGTGGATCCCGACACAGGTCATTGCTTTTTGTGTAAAACCAGACAGGTGTGAAAAGTCAGCTTGCCCCCCAGAAAAAATCCATTTTAAATCCAGTCTCGGGTCAGTGGCTAGATGAACATGATAAATTGTATAAAATCTCCTGCTTTTAATAAGACATCGTTCATGTTAAACATGTCAAATCCGATAGATGAGACAACAATCTGTTGTAAACTGGAAACATATATCTTTATTTTTAGTTACGGTATGCATATATAAAACATTCTGAGCAGAAATTCTTCTCAATTTCCAAAATAAATTTTCATCGATCATGTACCATACATGAAATAATTAATTTTTATAGCTTATTTCAAGAAAGACGTTTTAATATTGTCGATCTTGTCATCTTAACCATTACTAGTTTTCAACAATAGGAAAACAATTGACCTTTGTCATTTCCATAATAATAAATAAAATTCAAATGTACACTAATAACACCAAACAATGCATCTTTGATTTGAAGCGAAAAAAGAGCAATGAAACAACGAGTCCTCCATTCAGCGAAAACATAACAGTCTTCTTTCATATTTCGTATCCATCAACTAGAAAAAAAAACATTGGAAAGGAAAGAAATCATGGAAACGTTGGTCTTAACTTCATGTACAATCAGACCTTAATGTTTCGTAAAAATCTACTTTGATCATTACTAATAAAAAGCTTCGTTTCAGTTTTCAACTTTATTTTTTCCCGAACAAATCAGCTTGTAATGTTTTTGTTTGTTTGTTTTTGTGCGTTTGTTTTCAAATAATCTTTTTCATTTTTTTAATTTTTTTTGTTTAGTTATTTAAAGTTTAAAATAAATTTCATTTTCATGATTTTATGCTTATTTATTTCATTTATTGCTTTGTGTGTATTTTACGTTTTTCTGTTTTTTAGGGTTTTTTTTATTATTTTTTTCTCATTTTAATTTTTGAAACTCAATTTTTGTTTCTATTTTGTTTATTTTTTTATTTTTTGTTTGATTTTTTATTTATTATTTTCATTTTTGTTATCTTTTATTTTATTTTATTTTATTTATTGATACCAAACGATCGTTTCCTGGTGACCTCACCTTAAAATAAACTATTGAAATTGTAGACATTCTGAAGGCGAAATCAACCATCAAACTCATGAATTCACTTCCAATCTATCGGATATCATGTAATAAGCGCTACTACGCATCAGTGTTGATAATTAGACATTGTGTCCCACACTCGAGAAACAAAAATAACGAAATAATATTTGCATATTTTTCAAATACCTGACAAAGCTAAAATAAAATTTTTGAACCAAACAGTTTTGGAAAATATTGCAAATAACCTTATCTAATAACAAATGACTTCTCTTTGAAGCAGTATTATATTATCGGAATAAAAATTTTATTAAACACTTGTCAGTAATTCTTCTCACAACCTTACACAATGTCAAAATAATTTGTATGATGTCATTTTTTAAATATTATGAGAGATGTTTAAAATACTGCTGGAGGTCAAATTGATAATTAATCTCGTTATGATATAACATGTTAATTCTCAAAAAAAAAACTCTAAAAACAAAAATGTATCTTAAATAGCATTGTTATAACACATTCGTTTCGAACTGATTTATTTTGAATGAAGGATACAGTATCAGCAAAATTAACTACAGGATTTTTTCACAATTAAAACAATATACATGATAAAGTTGACATCTTTTAAAACGAGATGTCTTCAATATTGCTAATGGACAGATTGACATTTTATCTGATTATAAAAATAGTTATGAAAAAGAAATGAAATGGGGGGGGGGGGGGAAAATT
>MJUU01030470.1:230464-254016 GCA_002080025.1 Modiolus philippinarum
AGGATTCGTTACTATTGTCGCCTATGGGAAAATTAATGGTTTATTGTAACCTATATCAAAGGTGAATTTTTTAAGATTTTTGTCAGAATCTGTCAATTTTGCTATCAGATTACTTCATTTGTCATAGGAATGGAAATTCATGCAATAAAACTCTTGCAAATACCATGACGTCACAACTATAGTCTATTTCATTATATAGGTATTCCGAAATACGCATTTGGGGTAGGGTATTTCTGTCAACCGTAGATCTGCTACGTCTGCATCGGTGTGGTGAAAACGAGATGATTTGTGTTGAGTGAAGATAAAAGAAGCGAATTTGGACAATTTTTATACACTGCAGTCCTGTGTCGAAGCAGAAGGGGCAAAATCTGGTCCCTTGATTTTGGCCAAAATGTACGATAAAACTGTGTTAAAAAACCTTTAATGCCGCAGTATATAGGAAATATTTTGATAAAATCTATTTGTGATGAATTTGTAGTATAATGCTGTATTTCATGGTTTAATGCCTCAAAATCCCTGAATTACTGGTATTTTGTTGCTATAGTCTATTTCAAAATTGTGGTTTTTGAGAAAACTGCCAAAAATAATATTTTGTTTTCCAAATATGGCTAGGCAATAAAACAACTGGCCAACTTTGTCATCAACATAGATGGGCTTATACCCCCTATGTACATTGACAAGGAAAAAATTTAATTTCTGCCTGCATATGAAAGAAATGTACCGTAATATCTCTAAAAAAATGAAACTTTTTTGGTGCTTTTCAGACTGGGGGTGGCATGCGGAAAACAAAGCTGTACCAATAACGATGTATGATACGCTCATGATGTTTTTCACATAAAATGCTTAATTGTGTAGGAAACTAACGACACAAAATTTGCCACTTTCTGAAATCGATGTTTTACCGTATAGGTTACAATAAACCATTAGATGATATGGGCGCATCCATTTTATGAAGAGAAGATGCAATGGAGATTTCAAAACATGGCTCGCTGTGATTGGTCGTTAATAAATGTGAATTGCGTGGTTTATCTGAAACTACTATAACATGGTAATGTTTGCAAAATAATATATTCTTTTTATTCGTGATCTGCCATATATGGGAACGTTTATTTCAATGGCTATTTTTAGCGGTGATTTTGTGCGAAATTGACGGTGGTCACTAAAAACCGAAAATTACGATGAGAAAAGCAATGGGAAGCCCCTGTTTTTTTCTTGCCGAAAGTTTTGTCGGGTAATGAAGTTCAGTAATTAAAAATGTCTGGGATGAAAATTTATTTGGTGAATTCTGTAGACAAGGATTCGTTACTATTGTCGCCTATGGGAAAATTAATGGTTTATTGTAACCTATAAGTAGCCTATTTGTAAGCAACCGAGCTCTATCAAGTTAGTCACTGTATCGACCACAGGCCCTTGAGTAGCGAATGAGTTGGGAGATGTAAAGTCCGTATGCTGGTGCTTTTGGAATGTTGCTACAAAGAAAGGGATAGTTGACTAAATATTGGAAAAGTGAAGTCATCGCGTTTGTCATATAGCCTAGTTTGTAGTGTACCTCTTTTGTCAATTTCAAGATGAAGGTAAAGGAAGGAGGTTGATGTGGAAGTATCTGTAGTATCCTTAATTTCTAGCTCTTTTGGATGGACAAGATGAAGAAAATCACCAAAGCGAGGATTGTTTAGTGATAAAATATCATCTATATAACGGAAGCTGAAATTAAAGGACAGGGCCAGTTTTCTATCTTTATTTTGAAGAAGCCCTTCGATGAATTCAGCTTCATATGACTGGAGAAATAGATCGGCTAAAAGAGGTGCACAGTTTGTGGTATCGGGTGATAATTAAAATTAATAAATTTCCAAATGAATACCGAAGCAAGAGAAAAGAAAAAAAAAGAACAACGACAGTGGAGGACCGAATGAACAAGGGAGTGGAATTTACATAAATCGAAGTCCAAAGACATGGCAAAAACGATGACAAAGAAAACAATGACAATAGACACATAAAACGACGACGTTAGACAGATACAAAGCACAAAAATAGAACACAACATTCAAAACAAAGGTACTCACAGTGTAAACTCCAGTGAAACTGAGAGTGACATCAGGTGCCCGGAAAGGTAAGCATGTACTGCTCTATTAACAGCACCGGCACACTTTGAGTCAGTCAATCTAGGAAAATGTCAAAATCGGTAGTCAAATCCGGGAAGACGTGAATCTAGCTGAAAATGTCATAAATCATACACCCAGAATGGATGGGAATATAAGGATTACATACTGACAGAGAACGTACACGACGAGAGGAAACAAACAGAACATAAAATAAACGCCACAAAAAAAAAAAAAAAAAAAAAAAAAAAAAAAACATTAACAGTGTCAACCCCTAAANATAGAAGGAAAAGAAAAACTTTGTAAATTCAAATAAGTTATTTGTTGATTATATATATGTATATCTAGTACTATCACTATAGAATATGTGTATTGTCTAATGTCTGATGTCACATGTTTCTTGAAAAAAATAAAAAAGTTACAAAAAAAAATATTAATTTCGGTATGAATCAATCCAGTACAATCTCGGGATCTATTGAAAAAGAAAATAAAATTAATGTAAATTTTGTTTTTGCATAGTGCATCTTTATTTGTGAAACAGATACATTGTAACGATCAGTTAATTCGCGATGACGACTCGAAACCTTTTTCAGTGACAATAGTGACCCTGAAAGGAAGCTTTTGAGATATTAATTTCACTCTGTTGACCAAATCGACGTACTTATTACATGTACAACAGTAACGGATTAGCTATGACATGTAGGCTCCATATGCTTGAGATGTGGATATATTACTACTCAAAAATGAGAAGCTCACAATTGGAGAGTCGAAATCATCACATTTGTCATAAAGTTCGGGTTTAAACTGTGCCGAGTTGTCAATATAAAGGCTAAGGTCCAGGTATGATGCTGATGGTGTATCAGTTGTCTCTTTAAAGTCCAGTTAATTTAGGTAGATGAGATGTTCATAATCAAAAGTTGATACAGAAAGACAATGTGCATGCCTAGTCTTCCGTATTGTGACCAGCAGAGTAGCCTCCTGGAGCTAGCGATGAACACTCCTCGGCCCATTTTTGTCTCGTTCTTTTCTTGTTCAGGAAAGTGATTTTGTCGTCAGTAATCTAAATGTAGGATCAGTTTTTTTTCGTTCTGTTTTTACACTATAGTGAAATAGGATAGAACAGGAGTATATGGGTACCCAGAATTCGGTTAATACTGCCCATGGTTTTTGCTAATGTCGATAATGAATCGGACGTTCGTTTTTGTCTTTCGTTTACGTTTTTGTTTTTGACGCCTTGATGAATTGTGACCTGTGGTTGAAATTTGTTATTGTAGGTGTTTTTGTTCTCTTCTTCTGAGATTATATTATAAAGGGATTAATGAAAAATCGAAATATATAATGTAAATTTATGGGCAAAATACATACAAATACATGGTTAGTTTGGTTTAAATATATTTATTAGTTAAGTAACATACAAATATCATACACATACATATTATAACAACAAATAGGATTCAGAAACAAGCATAACAATGCTTTTATAAATCTGTCTCCATATTAGAAAGACATAGTATATTCATATAATAAGTTGCATGCTCAGAATATTCTTATATGCTAAGAAACAATATTAATTAAATATAAAAAGGGGTTTAGAGAGAAAGATATCAAGGAATAGATAATGTGAAAAATAAAGGAATTAGTATGAGATACCGGTATCCAGTGACTCAAGAATTGAAACGCTTACTTTTGATGATGAATTTTTGAAAAAGCTTAAAAATTTCACAGTTTAGTTCATCAGATAGAACAGTGGATCCAAAATGAGTCATAATGAGGCATTTTAGTATGAGAAAAACAATCATACCTTATAATAAGTTCATGACGATCCCTAGCACCACCTTGAACGTATTTCACTTACAAAATGCCGAGCGTTTGTTTCCTTCAATTTATTGATGAGAAATCGTAAACAAAAAAACAGAAGGTATTCTTAATAACGCCGTCATCTATTGAACCACAAAGGGGCCAAACGACAATACTGCATATAAACGGCATCGGGCACTAATCTAGTTGATATTATACAGGAAAAACTCGGTAAAATAAAATCGGGAAATGTTGGCATTATCTAGAGACTTTAACTTTCAGCAAATTAGAAAACCAAAATGCTAAATTTTGGCAGAAAATCAACTAACAGACAAAATTTTTGATTAGTTATCAAATTTGTTTCATAATTGTTATTTTTGATTTATGAATAAGTTCTGATCTAGATTATCACGATTCTTGAAACAAAAACATCTGCTCAATAATTTCTCTGACATTTATTTCCATTGACAAGAAAATATAAGAACGTGACTTGATAGGAATAATTTCTGTAGAAATGAGTTGTCTTTATCAATTACAGAAATAAATACAAAAACAATGATGTGCTATTGAAAACGCACCATTAATAATTTTCATATTCCCCGCGGTCAATGCCAAGCCTTCATGAATTTATAAAAAAAGGACATAAAAAATACTTCACCCGCAAAATCAACAAACTGTATGTACTAGCATTTAAATACTTATTGTTCAAACTAGCGCAGATGTATTTCTTTCTTTCCCTTTATTTTAGTTTTTTTCCTTCTCTGCATACTTTCTGACATTCATTCACGTTGATATGGCGTCATCATTTCGTTATCTTTTGGATAATATTATCCGTTTTCCACACCAAGAGAAGTAACAGGTACCATTAACCGTAACTGGTTTTGTCTACGGGTAAGAAGATGACATAAACCAACCAGTCACTAATAAGATCTTTCAACACCATATTCTAGCTGACTGTGTGAAGGGTGCCATCTGTGGAGCAGATCATGCTTACCCTTCCGGAGCACCTGATGATACCTCGGTTTTTGTATAGGGGTTCACACTGCTAGTGATTTAGTTATGTGGCGTTCTTGTTCATTTTTGTTTGTTTTGCCTTTGTCATACTGTCTCAAGTAGTGTTGGATATGGATCCCCTTTTCCCTCGTTCTTGCTTCGGTATTCGTTTGCTCATGTACTGGTTGAATTGTCGATATGAAATTAAAGGCTTCTTCAGTAAGGTTATTGATTAAGCAAATCTTTAATTTGAGATTAATATGAAACTTAAATGTTTGTAGAGATTTATGCTGAAAAAAATTAAGCGCTAATGCTTTTACAGTTGTTAACACCAAACAGCCGCCAGTTTCTAAAAGCTCGATGTTATTAATTCAAACTCTCAAATACTGAAATATGTCTTTTGTAGTTAATGAAAAATATAACAGTTTATTGCTCATTTGCTAGTTCTGATGTAAGTTAAATTTCTAAGCTGATGGTAAAATGCACGTCTTAAGGCATTTAAATCTGCAGTTATCAATAAGTGATTTTCGAGATAAAGATCTTCCGTAGGTGTATAAGGGAAAGAAAATGCCTGTTTCTGATTTGTAATTCAAATTCTGTTAAAAATTATGGTTGTTTTCCTCAATTTTTTTTCTAAACAATTCTCAAAGTTGCATGACTTCTCGTCTTATATTCTAAAAGAAAAAACAAAATTCCGAATTAACTGTAAATTTAGTTTCTGCATATGGGTATTTCGACAATTTATGTCTCATCAGTGAAGATCAAATCAAATCATTTGGAAATCAATATACCGAAATATGTGTGAAAGCTGAAACGAGAATACCTGTCTTTTTTATCCAAGTTTGACGATATTAGATTTTCCCTTATACCTGAGAGAAACAAGTGAAATTTAAACCACACGTTTTTGCATAAATTGTATATTGTCAAAATCGAAATTGAATAAATTGAATATTTACCTATTGGCAAGATAGTTGCACATTGATTGGAAAGGCCCCGAACCTCTTCTAAAATATTTGAGATTTTTAACAACCTCATAGAAATAAAGTCTAAACATGTATCTTTGTGGCAACATCATAAAGTCAAACCATAGTTCGAGACCAAATTACCAATAAAACAGGTAAAGAAGACACATATATAGAATACAGTAACTTACTATACATAATATGCTTAAAACTACTATAATATGTAAAATTTTATTCATTGCTTTTCATAAAAAACATGTATGTTGCGACATCTGTTTAAGACACAAGTTCAAAATGCTTCGAAATGCTTCGAAAATCAGATACAGATAATAAAATAACTTTCTATTCAAAGATAAAATACTCCTTCTGTTGATAATGTATATGGATATGAAGTAATATGCGAACAGTAAGAATTATGCAAATTTTAAAATATTTGGATCTTTTAGTCTCCAAAATGGCTATTAATTTTATCTGGACTGAAGAGACATATGTTGACGAAATGTTATTCTGCAGAAACTTAATTCCCAATACAACCTTTTCTACTGACGACTTAAAGACTGAATCTTTATCGCCCACCTGGCAAATTCCTGGAAAAATGATAGATTTTCCCAACGAAGTGAATTTTAAGCTATGGCACTGCCGACCACGTTTTATATCGGATCCAACTGTGATCAACTGTGAATCGAGCAAGTTTTGTAAAGGAAATTCTATATGTTGAAAAGTTCGGATCAATATATCCTTCAATGTTTTGAGATGATCAAAAAGTGATTTTCTCACTAAAGCGATGTTAAAATATGTTCCACGCTACCAGCCATGTTTTAAGCGACTTAGTGGAGATTAAGAAAATTTGAAAAGCTAACGAACGGACGACGGACACTAAGTTATGGGAATAACTCACAATTACCCTTTGTCCAAATTAAAACGATCATATTGAAGAAAGGAGAGTTTATAACTACATATGTAATAATGTTGTTATAACGTAAGTAAGAACCGTCAATCAAAAACGTATAATCCAAGGACTATGGCAACATCGGAAACAACAAAGAAACAGAGACACAACATGAGTACGGCACAGAAAAGAAAATGAAGACACACACACACAAAGATGAACAACACGACCCAATAAAAACCTTGGATGAGATCAGATGCACCGATAGAGTAAGCACCTCTTGATTCTTATAAGACACCCACCGTGTTCAACATATCAAATCCGGTTGTAAAGCTAAACGACAATTAAGCTTTAAAGGGAAAGATCTGTAAATCATCAAACTATTTTTTTACAAATCATTTCTGTGCCAATTAATTTTTACAGCCTAAAGACGAAGAAAACTCAAAGTTATTTCTGCCTCTGAAAGACCATAAAAGTATTTCAAACCTCTGATTTTCTGAATTTCCCATTGGTACCTATACCATTTCCCACGCCAATTTGAATTTGTATCAAACTAATTCGCTAAGCCAGAGAATTATCTAAGTACGACAGGTTCAAAGAATCAATCTTACCATAACTTTCACTGTAGCAACATTTTAAGAATTTTATTTTGATGATTCAGAGTGTTAGAACATTGTCATGAGTTAATTTTGAGCAGAAATATTGATAGGTCAGTGTGTTCATTTTTGAGTTACAGGTGTTTGAAATTTTACCGGCAAATCTTACACCTCTAGATCTTCCCATTAACATTGCATAGACAATTTGTTAAATAAAGGGATAATATGGATTTGTCAGAAGTCTTCTTTGGGTGTTTTTAACAAACTTTTGAGCAAAAAAGAGTGGCTAATTGTGCTTAAAATTGTAATTCATTATGATGGATAATATCAGAGAAGTTCACAAATCGTGATAAATAAAATTCTCTGACCGATTTCTTTTAACTTAAGACATGTTGTGACCCTTACCTAAAATGTATAACAATTTTAAGCAAAATCTACAAAGAATATATATTTATAAATGAAACGTACTGTTTAGCTTTCATATTGGATGACTTGCAGATAATGTTTCCTTATTTTTATAATCAAGAAAGAAACACTAATACATATAATTTCTTTTACTTGGAATAATCACAAAGTTTTCAACTTTCAATGTTTCACAAAATGACACATAAATGTCATTCCCAAAAAACTATTTTGAAAACATCAAAATTACTTTTCAACCGCAATGAAAATTCCATGAATTCTCCTTCTTACCATCTTGGCAAAAGTTCAATGATATAAGAAAAAAGAATGGTAAAAGTAATGATGTGCTGTATTGAATGTTTGAGAAAAATGAGTGTAAAACTGTCAGAATTTCGAAAGAAATAAAATATATAAATAAGTTATTGGAATAAAATATATTTTAGTGGTAGATCCTTGTCATGTACATTAATGCTGTAACTTCAGAATCAAATAATAATAGGTACGCAAAATCTGTAGTTTTATTATTTTCTAAAACGCCATTAGATGCTTTTTCTATTCAAAATTGTAAAAATAAAATAGTATGATGGCGAATTTCTTCACTTTTAACATTTTGCTTTCAAGTAGATTGCGATATAACAAAATAACGTAACAACTGTCGTACGGAGAAGGTTTCTTAAACGTAATCAGTATCCGTCACCCTTTGCAACAAAAACAAATAAATGGACTACCTAAACCAGTCTAAACGGAAACAATGCTTTTAGAAAAATAGAAGGGGAACGGGGAATGTGTCAAAGAGACAACGACCCAAAGGGGAGTAAGAACAACTCAAAGCCACGATAAGATCGTCAATGAACGGTGAGGAAACCCCACACAAATGTTTTAGCATGTTTAGTGAACAGTTTATAGACATATTTACTCTTCTCTTTTGACAATTTATTGGTCACCGAATACAGCTGTCTGAAGACCAATAACTAAAACAAATAGGTGTGTTGGTAAAGGTGTCAACTACCTAAAAGTTAGTGAATACAGGCCTTCATTCATGTTGACCAAATAAAACTACATTTATGTATATCATAGAAGCCAAGAAGGCGTTTTAGTTGTTCTTAATATATGCTGTACTAATTTTAAGGGGTACATTATATGGCTTTCGGTATACCACATGGAAGAGACAATTGTTTGAGCAGGGCTTAACTGATGCGTAACTGTATTAAGAGGAATACAAGTATATGACATATGAATTTTGACAGCTTATATTTAAAAATATAACGTACAGTGCCAGAACTGTGACCTATTAATTGAAATAATTTTTTTTTTCACGTATAGCAACGTTGTTATGTATTTTCCATTTTTAGATATATTTAATGTCTGTTCACTACTTCTAGTAAGGCGAGGTATTGACTGAAGGAAACTTTGATTTAACACCAGTTTTACCCTTATTCATTCAATTTGTCCGTAGTTGTCCATACCATGTAACTGATGTTTCTATAAACAAATGCAAGTATCCGTATTCCCATTCTTGAAGAACCAAAACCATTAGACTTATAGGGGTGGTCATGTAGTGTTCTTGATTGTCAGTTGTTCAATACCTGGCCGATTCATTTTTACTTGTTTTAATATTGTAATAAAAAGATAATGAAGTAAGTGAGAACCGAACCGTTAGTCTGAACATGGTCATGAGCTAATTTTGAAATTTTCTTATAATTGATTTCAACCTAAAATGTATAAAAAATCATGTTTTGCATCTTTGATATATTATTGTACATATTTCAGAAACACAAACCTAAATCTGAAACACAATCAAATTTCATCCGTGCTAGACAAAAAGACTAAAAGAAGACAATCACAACATATCAACAACCACAGGGCACTCATCGAGTCAATTACAAAAACGCTTGGCAGATTTGGGCACTCTAAATGGATGGTCAGAATAACATTTGGAAGGAGCATAAAAGAAAATGCAAAAAATTTAAGTATGATAGTGCAACCATATAGAGAAATTATCTAAAGAACAAAAATACCAAAACGGGAATATATAAAGACCATACGATCTCTCGCAAGGAGAACTTTTTAGGAAATCCAAACTGCAGAAGATACAAACTCCAGTCTTAGATATATAATTAAAGGATGGAATAATTGCACATTGTGTCTATCAAAATAAGGTAAAACCAAGCATTTGAAAAACGCTTTAATTGTTGTTTTGCATCTTGAAGTCACCATGAAGCCTTCAACAATGAGCTTTACTAATATGTATCATCGCAAGTTCATGACGGCTTTTGCACCTTTCTGAGCAGAATTCATTTCCATACAGATTCAATATTTAATGAAAGGATATGGAGAAAATGAACATGAGAACATAACTCATATGTTAACTCCAACTGCAATCATTTTAATAAGCTTTATGGGCTTTTCGGAAATTAGTTTCTCACAAGCAGCACAAGAACCCAAACACAGGAAGTCCATAATTTCAAAAAATGTTTGAAACACATAAAACCAAACGAAATCTGAATATTCAGTAATACCAAATGTAGATAAGGACAAAACTAAGATGGAGAGAGTTAATCCTTAGGTTTAAGAATGTACCTAAATTAGATAATAGTAAGTGAAGAAAGTGTACACATGAGATATGTGTAATATGTACAGTGTTCAAACACTAATATATATTCTTCAATTCATTTTGACCTTTTTTTTCAATGGAGATATTGATACTAATACTATAAGCTGCTTACACGGTGATAAATGACAGAATGATAAGACTGTGTTTATTACAGACAACTTACTGTGAGAAATGATATCATCAATACATATTGTATATCAGTATTTATTAAAACATTGACATTTTAAGTTGGCTGGTTAGATTAGGATAATTCTTCCCACTTTCCCGAAGTATGTTTTAAATGACATTATTATCTGAGATTAAATGAGCTGTTTAAGGATATTTTCTACTCCCTTGGTATCCATTTTGCTGTAAGATGATACCACAGACAACAACACAATATGTAATTATCTTTAATATACATAGTTTATCTTGTATAAATTGGAAAGAGTTATTGAACAATGTATTCTCTTCATATGAACTTGATATAGCTGAAGCCGATTGTCAGTTCATTTCAAACAAAACGTTAAAGGAATGCTGGATGATTTAGGTTTTGCTACTTTAGTACGAAAGTATTGCATATGATTTCTTTTACACTTTAACACAGAATTCATATTCCACACAACCTGATATTCATTGTTACCAAGACAACTTACATTCTGAGTCGATTGTCGAACGGGAGCAATAAGGACACTACTCAGTCAAACATTTTGGAGATTATATTTACCAGAAATACAATTGAGTTGTGTTTACTAAAATACTAATATTGCTAAATCGTTCATAAACATTAGAAAAAAGAAGGGAAACGGGGAATATGTCAGAGACAACGACCCAAAGGGGAGTAATAACAACTCAAAGCCACCATGAGATCTTCAATGAACGGTGTGGAAATTAGGCATTTTTCACTCAAAACATTTTCACGCCACACTAAAACTACATTCATAAACATTTGCTGAAACATGCTTCAATGCATACACATTTGGTGAAACATGCTTCAATTCATATACATTTGATGAGACTTTCTTCAACTGATATTCATTTGATTAAACTGGCTTCAATGATGAAACCTGCTTCAGTTCTCAGCAATTTGCTCGAATTTTAATTTCTGGCAGAACAGCTAACTAATGCATCTGTTAGTATATTGTTGAAGACCTTAACTTTGTTGTCACTTGAATGACATCGCAATTTGAAAGACTTTATTGTAAGCATTCGAAATTATCATCATTCATACATGTTTCGAAAATCATACATGACTACAATACACGTCATTGATGAACAAATCTATATTAAATAAAATCATACGTTATTTTAAGATAAAAAAGGATGTATTTAGGGCTACTCGAAAGACATATGCTCTGTATTTATTTCAGTTATAGTGTACTTGTTCTTGAGAGAATTTTACATAAGGATATATTATCACAATTTCAAACGTTTAGATTTTATCTGCACTGAAGAGACATTAGTTGTCGAAATGCGCATATGCAGAAAATAAATTCACAGTAACTTCGGTATTTAGTTACTTGTTACCACTGGGTCGATGCCACTGCTGGTGGACTGNTAGTCCCCGAGGGTATTCACCAGCCCAGTAGTCAGTACTTCGGTGCTGACCCGAAAGCCGATTCTATTTGGAGCCTTACAATATCTAAATTTTTCTAAATTTTGTTGAAAACTAAGGAGTATCTCCCTCATGCAAATCTCTGTCCTTAGCTGATTTTGGCTTTACATTTAGATCATATTGGTTATTTGTTCTCTAACAGTTTTTAAACATTTTTGAGTTTATGGTCTTCCAAACGTTTAGATTTTATCTGCACTGAAGCGACATTAGTTGTCGAAATGCGCATATGCAGAAAATAAATTCACAGTAACTTCGGTATTTAGTTATTTCAAATTCTTGCATTTAATTTTTTGTAGTATTCTGACCGCCTGATTGTAGTGCACACATCTCACTATTTTACAATGTCAAGTGTTCTTACAATCAACTTGATGCGTGACCTGTGTTTGTTTATATGCTTTAATCGTCCACTAGCTAAATACACTGGTGCTTTTGTCGGGCAACAGATGACAGAGATTGTAAGATCACTTTCACCAGTTTATTTTATGTTTGTTGATGATGGTGGACAAAAGAGAAGATGCATAGATGTAGCATTGCTCGACATTTAGCAATGAATTCCGCTCAAACAAGTGTTGAATGCCTTATGGTGACTGCAGATGAAGAATAACAATAAAAGCGTTGTTACATTGCTTGTATTTATCGTGTATTTACAGAGACTTTGTCTCATGTGCATTTACTCCATAGCTTTTTATTGCTAATGGGTGTAGCGTTGACAGTTACCAATTAATTCTGCTCAAACCGGTGCTAAGCGCCGTCTTTAACTTACTATGAGGTATGAGCATAGATCATCATTGAAGGCCTCATAGTAACATCCAGATGAAGAACAACAATAAAAGCGTTGTTTCATTGCTTGTTTTAATCATGCATTTGTAGACACTCTATATCATGTGCATTTACTCCATATCTTATCATTGCTAATGGATGTAGCGTTGTTTGAAATTAATTGTGCTTAAACCGGTGCTAGGTGTCATCTTTACCTTACGATGATGTATGAGCATAGCTTATTGTTGAAGGTCTCATGGTTACATCAAGATGAAGAGCAACAATTAAAGCATTGTTCCATTTCTTTGTTCTACAAATATAAAGATTTTGTCGCATATACATTCACTCCCTATCCATTCATTGTTTATCTCATTGATAAAACACAAAGGTCCTATACCCGAGCGACATATATTTAAACAGACCTCCTTTCCCCATTCACTTGCAAAATTGTTCTGAACTTTTATTCAAAGGCAAGTAATAAAAGAAAAGACGCGCTTTTTCAGGAAAATATTGAGCTAACATATGTAGTTGTTGATATAAATTCTGTGTGGATATCGATGAGTCCTAATTTTTTTCCCTAAACGCAGTTGTCAATAGTTATATGCTTTGTGAAAAATTTTCACTGTTCTCATTTCTAAAGGAATCAGAATATGGGTTTTTAGTAAACCATGATGAAAATACAAACGAACAAGAAAAAACACGACAATCAATATTAAGCACAAACCGAGACAACATAAAAGCGGCAAAACAAACAAACGAACATGTCATAATACTGAAGCACTAGCCATATGAAACTGGGGGTATCATTAGGTGTAATATTTGTGACTTCAACTTTACACACAAGACAGCTGTAAGCTTTATATTGAATTTATCATTTTTTATATCAATATTTTAAATTGTCCGTGTATTACTCCAAGTTAACCTAATGTTAAATTGATATTGATTGAAGGTACTTAAATTATCACCTATTTTATAGTAAATTTTCAAGTAATCCGTTACCATGGAAATGAGCTTTACTACAATAAATCGGACGTATCCTCATTAGCATTCTGGCAGAGTCAAAACATTTGACACACAGGGATTGTTAACTGGTGTTATCGATATTACTGTCTCTGTAAAAAGAAATCATTGTTAACGATTTTATACTGAATTAATGATATATTTTTCATTTAACACTGCAATGGTAAACATCACTTGGGAAAATTTGTATTTTCATCCTTTGTTGCAATTTTCATTACAGATTTTAAGATCGTCAGCATGGTTTTACAGATTGTTGCAAAGTACACAAAATTAGAATAGACATATTTCAGTAGACCCAGATGATACACCCGGTTTTAATAGTTTGTTATAATGCCTTATTTTTTCTGTTACTATGTTTCAGCTTTGTTGGTTCCTTTTTTTTATTTGTGCAGCCCAGATTTTGATTTTTGTTTTTTAATTGTTGCATAGGTATTCGCTTTTATTCCATAACTTTGCATCTGCAGAACTATAATCAACTATTATTTCTGTTCATTTGTTTAAAGAAATACACCCCACTATATATCCATCGCTGTGCTGGCAAATAAGGGGTTCACCTTAAGGCTAAGGAATGGAATTGATCGGGAATGCCTCTTAACTAGGTGACAATCACCTTGCTTGGTCTTTTATTTGATATTTTTTAACAGTAATAAATTTGGAGAATTATGTCTCTTTTTGGAATGGATTGAAATCTTTTACACAATGCAGATATCATGTTAAGAATTAAATTCATCCTTTTCTCTTAATGGAATTGTTTTTTAACATTATGAAGTAATTGATACGATCACTAAAAGCTACTTAACTGGTGTAAAATCACAAAATGATTACAGATTCGATTGCAAGTCGTGTGAAGTAAACATGTTTTCAATAGAAAACTTACTGTGAGAAATACGTCATTAATATATACATGTATATAAGTAATTATTGAAGCACTGACATTAAGTAGGATGGATAGATCGAGATTTTCTATCTAATTGTCATGAATAACGTTTTAAATGACGCTATAATCTAAAATATATTAACTTTTACGGATATTTTCAGTTCCGTAATATCCATTTTCGTGTTAGATGATAGCAAAGACAACAACACAATACGTAATTATGTCCAATATATATCGTTTATCTTATATAAAATTGGAAAGAGTTATTGAATAGTGCATATTAGAAAAAAGAATTGATATAACTTCGATCGTCACTAAAACTCTTAAGGATACAAAATGTAATGCTGCTAGTTTTAAAATATTATTAAAACAAATGAATTGATTTCAAAGATAGGCAATTTTCTCAAAGGTAACTTATTTTGACACATTTCGCTTCCAGAAAAAGTTTATCGTGCAGTGTAGATTCCGTAAAAGGATTCCCCATGCTTCAGGTGTATGCTCGTTTTATTGTGTCAGTCATGGTGTGTTTGTTCATGTGAGAAATTCTCATATGAATGCACTATTAAAATTCAACATTGGCTTTCTTGTTTTGTAAAAATTGAAAATTGAATTCTTGCGATCTGTGTATATATTGTCCATCTCTCCCAGTTTTACTTGCTAAGTTCTTACAATCAACTCGATCGGTGCCCTGTGATCGTTTATATGTTGTATTTTGTTAGGCAGCGGATGACAGTGTTTGTAAGAGTTCTTTGCCCAATATGTAATGCTTGTTGACGACCCCAAACCCATGACAAAGGACACATGGATGTGGCGTTGTTTAACATTTAGCCAGTGAATTCCGCTCAAACCCGTGCTAGGGGCCGGTCTTGAACGAACTTACTGTGAGCTAAGAGTGTTTGCTCATGGCTTCAAGGTGAACAACAACAATTAAAGCGTTGTTTCATTGCTTGTTTTAATCTTACCATGCATTTTATCCCATGTACATATACTCTACTATATCCCTTTATCTGTTCACTTATTCATATCCAACGAAACTCGATATTCCTTGTATCTATAATAGCTGATATCCTCTCTACTTTTGATCGTGGGTTATGGTGTACTGAAATTGTGTTGACAGCTTCTTCGTTTAAAAGGACGATGCACCTGTACAGCTCCAAGTCAGATTGGTAATTAGCTCTATCTGATCTCAGCCAGAGGGACTAGATGTCCCGATGAATATTCAGTGATAAACACCATAAAACCCCTGTAGTAAAAGGTGTCAATGGCTGAAAACAACCCTCACATAAAAAAAGGTTAAGAAAATAATCTGACAAATCATCTTTTAGATACAATGTACATGTAGTTATATCACTCTGTTGACAAAATGTCTGTTTACATTACAAGCACGGAGATAAATAATAAGCTTTAAAACTAAGTAGAATCCAGTATAAACTTAAAAAAAACATCCTCAAAAACTCATGTCTTTCTTGATTTTGTATGCATTCCAAAACTTCCTCAAATACAAAATGTATTAAGTACAAGTCTAACTCTATTTTGAACCTAAGTCTATATTTTGTCAAACAGGAAGTACATGTCCGACAGGACAGATAATAGGGCGTTCCTTATAATATTTATAGAGAATGTCCAGCAAAAGCTGAGAAAAATATGATAAAAACTTATAATTGACTACATTTAAACAAGTTAAATCCACATTACAGGGACTTATTTACAATAGGGCGTTCCTTACAATAAATAACATTTCAAACTTTATAATAAGTAAAAGAAGTGCTCTTACAATCACCGTCATTTGTTGCCCGACGAAACACTAGCGTCTTAAGCCAGTGGACAGAAAAAAGATAAAGACAAACTCATGTCATAAAGACAAACTCATGTAAATCGGTGTGTTGGCATAGGGGTACACATATTAGTATAGGGATGGAACTGATAGAGGCCGTCTTCTAGCTAAATTACTTGGATTAATTAGGTGACAATTATCTGACTCATCACATAATCATATTTATTAGGATTATAAATTTGAAGAATTATGTCTCCTTTCTGCAATGGATTGAAATCTTTTATACAAAGCAGAAATCATATTAAACCTTAAATTTACCCTTTTCTCTAAATGGAATCGTTTTTTAACACTATGAAGTAATTGATACAATCTCCAAAAGCTACTTAACTGGTGATAAATCACAAAATAATGAGAGATTCGATTGTAAGTCGTGTAAAGTAAACATGTTTGTTACGGACAACTTACTGTGAGAAATGATGTCATTAATATATACATGTATGTAGGTAATTATTGAACCACTGACATTAAGTCGAGACAATTACTATCTAATAGTCATGAATAACGTTTTTAATGACATTATAATCTGAAATATATTAACTTTTCCTGTAGTTGATAGCAAAAAAAATTGATAGGACATTTTGGAAAAAAAGAATTGTTATAACTTCAATCGTCACTAAAACTCTTAAGGATATAAAATGTTTTGCTGCTAGTTTTAAAATATTATTAAAACAAATGAATTGATTCATAGATAGGCAATCTCTTTTCTCAAAGGTTACTTATTTTGACACATTTCGCCTCCTGAAAAGGTTTATCATGCAGTGTAGATTCTGTAAAAAGATTCCCCATGCTTGAGGTGTGTGTTTGTTCATGTGAGGATTTCTCATATGAATGCACTATCAAAATTCAACATTGGCTTTCTTGTTTTGTAAAAATTTAACTATTTTTCTTCCATCTGTGTATATATTGTCCACATCTCTCCCAGTTTTACTTGCCAAGTTCTTACAATCAACTCGATCAGTGCCCTGTGATCGTTTATGTGTTGTATTTTGTCAGGGGCGGATGACAGTGTTTGTAAGAGTTCTTTGCCCGATATGTTATGCTTGTTGACGACCCCGCACCCATGACAACGAATACATGGATGTGGCGTTGTTCAACATGTAGCAAGTGAATTCTGCTCAAACCGATGCTACAGGCGGTCTTGAACGAACTTACTATGAGGTAAGAGTTTACTCTTTGCTGAAGGCCTCATGTTGACCTCAAGGTCAACAACAACAATTAAGGCGTTATTCCATTGCTTGATTTAATCTTACAATGCATTTTTCCCATGTACATATACTCTATATCCCTTTATTTGTTCACTTATTCATATCCAACGAAACTCGATATTCCGTGTATTTATAATAGCTGATATCTTATCTGCTTTGTTTCTCTACTTTTGACCTTGGGTTATGGTGTTCTAAGATGTTTTGAACTTTTTTAATGCTTCAATAAATTCTCTGGATCATTAAGCTAAGTCTTTATCGTTATATGTTACCAAAGGGATAATATTTCCTGCCTCGGTGGCCATTTTGGTTGAAGGTCTAAATGTCAAATACAATTCGAAATAGATGGAATTGTTGGAAACGACATTGCAGGTAAAATCCTCAGCTTCAAATCCCAAGATTTTTGCAGTCTGGAGTAAGGACTGTCGGAAATAGCAGTGATATTTCCCTTGACATCTTTGAAATCAAATTATCGAATGTCACTATTCTATATACAAGGAATTGAAAGTCACTACTTTATAAGGGCTTCGGGGATATATGGTTGCTAGGTAGAATTTTTATTATTGAAATCAAATATTTTAAAATTCAGTCAGTTAAAATTTTCGTTATAATAGTAACAGATTCTGGAAAGTACGCTGGTAGGTAGAGTTCCAAAAATAGGCGGTCGATAAGTCTAAAACAAATTTACCAAAATTGGAATAAAATATGTATGAATCCATTTGTTGATAATAATTGTCCTACCCCCCACTAAAAACCTGGAGTAAACGCTGAAATGACATAGAGTAAATGCACACGGGACAAAGTTTGTACAATACATACAAAAAAGTTTTTGTGGTACCTGCGTTCACGCAGTGAAGACATATAGGTATTCTGTCCGCAGTCTTGCGTCGGCGTCATAAATAAAATTTGAGTCAAACTTTTATCAGGAACCATTATCCGAGCATTCTACAAAATGGCATGGAGTATCAGTATCAGTATGGAGACATATTAAGCTTGGAATTTTACGCATGAGATTTTTTTCACATCTTTAGAATTTCTGTCACATTTTTCTCAGGAACCTCAAAGATTTGATATTGAGTATCAATATTGGAACCTATACCTGTAACAGACTTGAGGATCTCGCGCATATCCACTTCCTGGTCGACGGGACGTTGAGTAGTTTTGCAGATCGGCCTCACAAAAAAATGCTCAAAGTTCCACCTAAAGATAACACCTTGCCTACTATGTACTGGATTCCTAAGCTTCACAAAAACCCGTACAAGCATCGTTTTATTTCGGCATCGAGTAATTGTTCTACTACTAACTTGTCCATCCATTTAACCAGTGCACTTTCTTGTATAAAGGACTTAATTATAAAATATTGTGAAAAAACTTATCAAAACTCTGGTGTCAATTACTTTTGGAGTGTAAAAAACTCTATTGAAGTTTTAGATAAATTGCAATCAATACAAAAACCAGTTTCATCTATCGACAGTTATGATTTTTCTACACTTTATACAACGCTTCCGCATAATCTGATAAAATCTAAATTGGGACAATTGATTCAATGGTCTTTTAAATTTTCTGGACTGCAGTTTATTTGTTGTAACAAAACGCAAGGATTCTTTTCCAATATCACTTATAACAATCATTCCTCCTGGACGTGTGATGATACGATTAAAACACTTAATCTGTTGCTTGGGGTCGCAATCTTTGATTGGCCTTGTTTCATTAAACATATTATAACTTGTAATTTGATACCATTTTACAATCACATTTATGGCACTATGGTTGCTAAAGAACTTATGCAAAATTTTCCATCGATTGGCAAAAAATGATACTTTTATTTAGTATTATGGCATTTATATGACCTTAACTGACCATGTTTTGGTATAGTGACATCTATCTGACCTTCAGTTCCCCTAATAAAATCATCCTTATATATTTGACAATAACTGTCCAGTTCTTCATTGATCAACATACTGATGCAAATCAAGTACATGTAATCGTAGCTGTCAATAAAACGCATGACTTTGTGTATCTTTTATATAAATATATCAAAACACATAATACGACACACAAACCAAAGCAAGAGTAAACGGCAATGTCTAAATTCCACTCTTATTATATTCCATATAACAGTAATAAACCAACAAATAAATGCATTTAGCCGTGCAGAATAGAAAACACAAAGAAAGGGTGGAAAGTGGTCAAAATATGTAGAAAAATTTAAAGACCCAGCTTTTTGGTTACCTCTAGATGATGTTCAAGTTAATCTGCTATGTATCCATCTTTAGCAGTATCACTTTTCCATCTACCGTGACTTTTCCAGCAACGCTCGTTCACATCTGCATTTACTGCGACAGTGGTACAACCGCCCTCAAAGAATGTAAACCTATGTTTAGGTTACCGCAAACCTCTTTTAACCTAGCTACAATACATTCTAGCTCAGCTGCTTGTTTTTATATATCAAAGAACATCTTTTACCAGATCTAAAAATAGGTTTGAATAAAAAATTGTTAGAATGTGCATCAATGTTACAAATATTATAATATTTACGCAATAGATTAAATGGGCAAGCACAAGAATGACCTTTAGAAATAACTAATTGATGGCCTAATCTATATTCATCAGTCTTGCTTTTGTTAATGTGAATCTCTAAATAACTGTCCTTTTAAATAAGGTCTTTACATCTTAAAGAGCTAATCTCGTCGTATCTTAAGAATCCAGAAAAACTCAGGACTATCATCGCAAGATCCCTAACAATGAGTACATCACTTTTGTCTCTATACTTAGTACAAAGTTCATTAATAGATTCAGAAGTAATATGCTCTTTCTTGACTTTTAGTTTTACATTATGTCGTTTAGCCGATTCTTATAAATTGTGAATAAAACAGTTATTTGTAGGATCGGAAATTGGTCACGCACAGCAGAATATCTGGAGGCGGGGTACCATCCAATTGTTTTCTTTCCCCCTATGCCTGTTAAAAGCATCAATACCCAGCGTACCTGGCACCAATGTTTTAAATTGAATACTGCACATTTCAAATTATAATATGTAGCGAACCTGTTAATTGTATGCGGTCCAAATTTTCTGTTTAAATGTTCGTAAGTTTCATCATTTATACCCCAATTTTTCACAATCCAGCACTTTGCTTAGTTTGTCTGCTTTTGTGTCGTTTTCCCTCGACACCCATTCTGGTACAATCTTAATACTGTAGGTTTTGCATAAATTTGCTATTCTAATTGCAATAACTTGCAAATCACACTTTTTGCTGCCTTTGTTGATAATATGTAAGACATTCTGATTGTCGGTATACCACTTAACGTGTCTCACCTTTATGACTCAACAATAGACTGCAGTACTCTATAAACTGCCTCTAGTTCCCTCCAAGTATAACTTTTCAGTCTTTCTTCTGTATTCCAACTACCCGTAATATCTTTATTACAGGTGTTAACAATATAATCACCATAATTAATGCCCGAAGCGTCTGTGTTTACTACATTTGAAAATTGATATACAACAATATACAATTCTCTGCTATTTAAACTTTCTATATTTTCCTTCCAGAAAACAAGCCCCTCTAGTATTTTACTTCCCAATAAAATATGAACATTCCAACTTGCTCTATACAAAATGCACTCATACATGCTTCTTGTTCGTAATCTTACAGCGCACCCAACAGCCCCTTGCATAGATATATTCTGACGCACAATTGATCAAAGAAATCTTGCGTAACACTGAATTTCACCTTGTCCATATAACTTGATTCAAACTATCTTATAATTTGTCTATTCTCCTTTCAGTTACGGAATAACTAAATACCGAAGTTACTGTAAATTTAACTTCTGCATATGCGCAACTATGCCTCTATCTAATTGCCATACTAAGCCTAACCGAATGTCTTTTTGACTGGCTTCCCAATTACGTTTATCATCAGCTATGGGAAAACCGGTTGAGTGTAAAACACTTTGTACTGCAATACTAGTCTCACGAGCCTTACCTACCTCTTCTGCTCCCCCTATTCCGTCATCTAAATACATGACTCCTCTTAAACCCAAACTTTTTAAATGCTTGACTATGCACCTTTTGGAAAATATAACTAGCTGTGGAAATGCCAAATGGCAATACATTAAAAACGAAATATCTTGTTCAAGATGCATCAGTGGCCGGAGATATGTTCAAGAAGGATGACTACTGTTTCACATACGATTTAAGATCTGCATACTATCATATAGAAATTTTTGAACCACATAAAACATATTTAGGCTTTTCATGGCATTACAAAAATAAAAATACAACAAGATATTTTGTTTAAATGTATTGCCATTTGGCATTCCCACATCTGCTTATATTTTCACAAAAGTTGTAAGATGCATTGTCAAACATTTTAGAAGCTTGGTTTAAGAGTAGTCATGTATTTAGAGTACGGCAATCAAGTACTAATCTTAATTTTGCTTTGTTAGCGGCTACCGTTAAACGGTTAACTACCTTAGTTTTGTAAAAAAACCTGTTTAACACAACCCAATTTTAATAGTTTAACAATCTCAAATTGAACAAAATCTACGTTTTCTAATGATGATCTATTATTATTCAATATGACTTCTCCTGATGGTATTTTATACCCGTGTTCCATGATATCTAAAACAGTCTCATTTGCATTTATTCCTTGTCAGTAAACTACAGAACTTCTTAACCTCCCAACAGGAGTCGCTATAGACTCCAATCTCATTTCATTAGCATTATCAAAAATAAAATTTGTACTTAAATTTGTACTTATCTGAATTTTCTTTCTCTACAGGTACAAGCTGTTTATAATGGTCTGACCTCCAGTGACCTGATACGCCACACTCATTCCGTTTCCCCGGTCTGTTAAACGCAGGAATTTAAATTGAATTAGGTTGACTGACATTAGTGAATCGAGTTGGCCGTTGTGGAGGGGTGCCATACAGGGTGCTTTAGGATTTAAATCTCTTGCCTTTCTCGCATCCTTGTTTTCTACACGAATAATACGTTTTTCATCTTCGGAGTAGTTAGCAAGGCTGTGTGTTGCATACTCCGTTAATGTTCTCCACCCATTTTCCGACTGGTTTGCGAGCTTAATCAGTTTTTGTCTATGTGCAAGTATTTCCAAACCTTCAGTGATGTTCCTAAAAGAACCTTCTGTGTGTTCGTTTGTGTCTGGATTCTCTGCAAAGATTACCTTTGCTTCTTTCATCTTGTCTGCGACTCTCGTATTCACTTTATGTTGTTCCTAGTTCCCCTATCGCTTAAAGACGTAAGCCTCGGTGTTCATCTGCTCAATTTTAGACATCTGAGTCTCCGACAGTTTCCTTTAGTTTTCGTGTACAGATCGTTGAAAGGCTTCCAAACGGCTGGACATCAGTCTGTCTATATGTTGTAATATGTCACTTTGGTTCTTGGTCACTGCATCTATAATTTGGTCGAGTATATCGTTAAGTTCTTCCGGCTCCACCATTTTTGAAGGTTACGTGTAGACATCTGCGACAGAATGATGCGAATACACCTAATCAAAAAATCCC
Source organism: Modiolus philippinarum (assembly GCA_002080025.1). Classification (NCBI taxonomy): domain Eukaryota; kingdom Metazoa; phylum Mollusca; class Bivalvia; order Mytilida; family Modiolidae; genus Modiolus; species Modiolus philippinarum. The sequence continues at coordinate 253,626 of MJUU01030470.1, forward strand.
AAACGAGGGCTCATTACCATAACAAAAAACCAGAGGACGTGTTCCAAAATCATTGGCTCAAAATATCACATGAGCAAATAAATACCCGACAAAAGCAATACCCATAATAAATAACGTACCATTAAGACAATATTTTTCAGCTATTCTTCGAAACGCGGAAAAAGAAATTTATCTCTGATTCAGGAAAGAAACTCACAATAAGATAAAAAACTGTAGACATACATCAATGATACAGGCCCGACACCCGAATCGATATTTAGGGGCTCCGGCAACAGAGCTCCCAGGGCGTTCCCAGATGGTGGAAAGAATAATGTCCCGTCTATGCAGGGTAGTCAGGTCATAAAGTAAGTGAGAACCGAACCGTCAATCAAAAGAACGAACAATCCATGGA
>MJUU01030470.1:254163-268874 GCA_002080025.1 Modiolus philippinarum
GTAAAGTCGAATCCGATAGAGGAAAAACAAACTTTAGTGGCAGAGGGAAAGATCTGTTGTCATCTGGGAAACAGATATTCCATAGCGATCCACAAGATCGTGATGTCGACAGTAAAACTTCTGTAGTGATGACTTTAAGTTTTTGGTAACGCACCTTTGCTTAAGTAGTGTATTTGTAAGCAACTGAGCTCTATCAAGGAAGTCACTGTAACGAAAACAAGCCTTTGAGTAGCGAATGAGTTGTGAGATGTAAACTCCATATGCTGGTGCTTTTGGAATGTTGCTACAGAGAAAAGGGAAGTTGACTATTGAAAAAGTGAAGTCATCGCGTCTGTCATACGGGCTAGTTTGTAATGTACCTCTGTTGTCAATTTCAAGATGAAGGTCAAGGAACGAAGCCGATGTGGAAGTATCTGTAGTATCCTTAGTTTCAGGCTCTTTTTGATTAATAAAGTGAAGAAAATCACCAAAGCGAGGGTTGTTTAGTGATAAAATATCATCTATATAACGGAAGCTGAAATTAAAGGACTGGGTCATTTTTGTCTTTATTTTGAAGAAGCCCTTCAATGAATTCAGCCTCATAAGAATGGAGAAACAGATCGGCTAAAAGAGGTGCACAGTTTGTGCCTATTGGAATTCCAATGGTCTNTTGAAAAACAAGTCCTCCAAACTGGACAAATATATTGCCGATCAAAAACTCTAACATTTTTATCACTTTTATCACATAATTACGGAATATAGCTTCTGAACACTCCGAACACTCTGAATAATAATCCAGTGGGTTAGAACAGCTGTGCAGAACATGTTCCGACTGCGCCAACTGATGAGGTGGTGCGTTTTGAACAGATGTAAGAATCTAAGATGGCGGCAAAAAATACAAACGATTGAAAGAGAAAAACATATTGGATGAACTGCTTTATTGTTACGACAAAAACGTTAAAAAATCTCAATATATATACAAAGTTGATCCTACACGAGGATGAAATTCATCAATTATTTATTTTAGATTCATCGGAAAGTGATATATGCGGTCATAATCAAATACGACTGATGATCTAAAATACAAAAAAGTGGAAATGTACACGCATACCGGTTTCAGTGGTTGAATCAATAAAGATCAATAGTAATAAGTTCAAAAAAGAAAAAAAAAGTTCACAATTTTAGGAGTCAGAATGTTTTCCCATTGGTGCATGGCAGCAGAAGAAACTGAATGGGTTCCCAGTAAGTTTTTATATTATCTTCAAGGTAGAATCTATTTAACTTCAGATATTGTATAACTTCTCTAATTTTCCAATTAGTTCAGGATTGCTACATTAAAAATCACGAACATGCAGATTTTGACCTCCATATTGAATGTATTTTGACCTCCATATTGAATGTTCTGTTCCTGTTCTATGCTACTCGATTATCAGTGGTCCATAGAACAGACAGAACATGTTTTACGAAAGGATATGGAGTAAATGAACATGAGACCATAACACATATGGTTACTCCAACTGAAATTTATTTTAATGAGTTGTATGGCATGAACGTGTCCTTAACAGGATAATCGAGCTCGGCCTGAATTATAAATGCATTCTTAAAATGTTCTGAAGTAAACAAAAAACAATAGAAAAGTTGATACGAGTTTTGTAGAATGCCATATCAGCAAATTATGTATTTTGAGTACAGCAAACTAAGGACATAAGTTTGCATTAAAGAGATACTCCTAGTTTTATCAAAATTTCTAATCTGTAGATATTGTGACTTTCAATGGATCAGTTGTGGGGCCAGCACAAGAGGACCGAACTTAAGACATCCCTTTGGCCTAATACTTCAACATCAGGGGAGACACTTCATAACAGGTTTCATCAAAATTAAAAATCTTTCGTGGTAAAAAAAAACCGAGTACCATTAGTAAACGGACATACTTGGGTAGTTGACAAGTTCATTTGGAAGAATCATTATCATTTTATTTATTTATACTCAGATACTGAAAGTTTGAAACTATGTATCATCAAGGTTCACACGAAACTTAATAGTTATGAGCACGTGCAGAATAAACGATACATACTTAACATTTCAATCAACAAAAAATAATTTGAAAATCAGCACTAAAATTTTGATGTAAAACTAATATTTGAGGGTAATGAGGCAAATGTTAGCGAATTTTATTTCAGGCCTCAGGTAAATTTTTACTTTTATCATCATATACAGATATGAAGTGCAAGCCTATAATTTAAAGATTTTAAAAATTCAGTACAATCCTTTTGTGGATAAGATTTCTTACAAAATATGTTGAGAGCGTTCCTTCTAGGCGTCAAGTGTACTCTTTAGATAATTAACCACGGAAGGAAGTACAAGTAGTAGTTACTTGTTTTTATGTTTATGCATTCGGACACTTTATACAACTTTTTTGTTTTATTTAATGGTTTTATTAAAGTGGCTCAGTTATAATAAGTAGCTTCATAATGATTCCATGCATATTTTGCTGAACTTGATTACAATTTATTTAGGGACCGACTGCGTTGGGTGTGGGGTTTTTTCACCGTTCATTGAAGATCTTGTGGTGGCTTTGAGTTGTTATTACTCCCATGACGGTCGTTCCCCGTTTCCCTTCTTTTTTCTATACTTCTTCAAAACACACAAACGGGCTTGTTGTGAAAGGTTTACCACTTCTACCACAGTTATAACAAAATTTTCATAACATTCTACATTTGTGACCCAAAGGATAGGATAAAGAAAAAAAACCGCAGTAGAATGCCGAAGGATCAAAGCACAATATTATATAAATCAAAGTTTAGACAAGGAAAAAGCAAGAACACCAGAAGACGCTACACATTAACAAAACAAACAAACCCTACAAATACAACACTCAAAATTAAAGCACAAACAGTGTGAACTCTCAAAACACAGAGTAACAGCAGATTCTCCGGAAAGGTAAGTTATGAAAAGGAAAGGAAATGGGGTTAATGTCAAGGAAACAACATCCCATCTCCAGGTTCAAACTACCCAAAACAAAGCATCTGGGGGTCACCGTACGGTCTTTAAAAAAGTAAAAAGTGAATAAATCAAGGGAAAAAACCACATCCAATAACCTGAATATCAAGAAACTAAAATTTTATAAGAAGACAAGGACAAGCCAATGACCAACATATTCCTAATTTTGGGACAGGCGCAAAAATTGCGGTGGGGTTAAACTCGTTTTGTTGGATCCATAGATTGTACGAAAACCAACAATTAGACATAATGCCGAGTGGGTGGTTGTTTTCGCTGGTCGCAAGTTAGTTCTGCGAAATTTGCGAGCAGCGAAAACAACCACCCACGCGGCATTATGTCTAAGTGTTGGCTTTCGTACAATCCATGATCCACCGTTTGTTAATTTTACAGATCTATTGTTTTGTTTAGTGCTTCCAAAATTGTTAGATTTATTTTAGCGGGAGTGAAATATTCACGATTCCTCATCATTTTCTGTATAAAATATATTAATTATATTTCTCGGTATGCAATTAACGCGACTTCGGAATAACAACAAATAATTCGAAAATTAAGTCCTCGCGAAAATAACCACCTATACAGTTTTATTTTTGTTTTATTTCATACTAATAGTTGACACAATTAAGCAGTCCGTGTTAAGGGAGTACGAGCGTCAGAAATTTTATAATAGAAGTTAAATCCTGACCTATTGTTTTGAAGAACTTTGCAAAAAGAATAATATGAGCAAAAAATTTTGAAAATCCTTGTAAGAATTTTTTAGATAAAAGACGTCAAAATTTTGGTGGGAAACAGTTCTCTCTATAGGTTTCCTTCAATTTCCATTGCCTATCTATATGCCTTAAAATATTTGAAAATATACTTAGAAGTTTATAAAATTTTATACATTGTCTGTTTTATGCATTTTAAAGTGGCCTATGACCAACAAAATTTTATCATAGATGTATTAGCCACATATAGATAGAGTACATTGGATGATCAAACGTACTATCCTTGTTGCCAATATTTTATCACCCACTTGACAAATTACTCTCTCGGAGTGTCCCAGAGTGCGTCTGATAATGAAATTTTGCAGCCTCAGCGTGTGTCTTACACTCGTGTCAACCAGTCTCGGCAATAAACTTGTCCGTTTGTTATCTTCCGGTCGATTACTTAAATAAGAGATGCATGTTGAAGAGGTTTAGTATCGCAATGATGAACTTGTTGAAATCATTAAAAATAAAAGATTTTCTAAATATTTACTGTGTTTTTCATAAGCCTGCTGATGATGATATGATTGCTTGTCAAAATACAAATTGTGAATATGAATGGTTCCATCTTGAATGAGATAATTGTAAGGAGCAAAGCAAGGTATGACTCTCGATCATTTTTTGCAAATGTGCATGATCTTATAACTACAGTCAGTTGACATTAAGTTGTACATAGCCGATTGTAGGTCCAGTTGTTTTGAGAAGCACTCGAAACTTTCGTGTCGTGAATATAAATAATCCTTGAACTATCTCGTTTCTGTATAAAAACACGCTGACCTATATTATTTAAAAACGCACAATTCATTTTTATTTTCATCAACGGATCGGAGAAACCATTTTTTGATGCATAAACCTTGATGCCCCGACTCGAAGCGGTTATTGTCAGCTCCCAAATCGTCTGAGCCTAGGAATAACTTGCGTTGACTGTGATGTTGTTCATACAGTAATATTTCAATCGTGCATGTAACAAAAGACATAGCATGGGGTACCACGGGTGGTGTTCGGAGTGCTCTATATATTGCTAGTACATCTATGGCAAGGCCAATGTGTTAAAATATTTCTCCTCTCTAGTGAGAGAAGAACTCACGACAAATTTCCCACCAAATCTATTCGGAACATAATCCTTTGTTAAAACTGCATTGTCATGTTGACGATCTTATATCCATCAAGTTTTCCGGTTGATAATTTCGCGGACTCTTTCTTTCCTCTCTTTATGCCAGCTGCTAATATATTGAGGAATAATTTTCTGTCGTGTCTTAAACAGTTAGCATCCATATTTCTTGTAAACAAATTCTCTTTTCAAATGGGATACATGTCAATAAAATGATTCGAACAATTAGTTGATGACACATGAAGTGTACAACTGTTAAAACAATCGGAAGGTTTGTCTTCTCAGTAAGTGTAAAATCAAAACATCAACAAAAAGAATACCTTGAAACTATATGAAGGGGAAATTCTAAAATCGACCCCCTAAAAAAACACACATGTTGACAACACGACAAATAAAGAAAAACAAGGAAACAGAAATCGACAATATTATATATGTGGATTGGTAACAAATCTTTTCACACAAAAGTGAGTTGTAGTTCGAAAGTAAAATCTTTTGTATGATTCTTACCGGTGATTTTCACATAATTTGTCTTTTGGCTCTTTAGATTTCGGAATGGCACAACTCTGTTCTGTAAATTTGTTATTTCCCCCATTGAACATTGGAAGTTCTTGTTAGAATAAAAATGACAACAGGAAACACCTACAATGGCCGAAAAACATAGCCACATGCCACAAAGTAAATAGGAACTGCACAAGAAAAAAACCTCACAATAAAAATACAAAAGACAAACGTAAACAACGATAAGAACTCGNGACAGCCGGACTTGGTACCGGCACTAGCAAAAGCCAGCGGTAGGGTTAAACCGGTTTATGGGTACCCAAACCTCCCCTTTCTCTGTCCCGTTTCCCTATAGTATAATAACATACGAATAAAACCCATACAGGTACACTACTAACTCCATGACCACAATCTAGAAAAGAAAAATTGGGAAGAATGGGTCAAGGAGTGCTCGCTGCTAAACTGCCGGCTAGCTCAAGGAGCCTAGTCTGCTGGTAAAACACTGTCGCACTACGGAAGAAAAATCAAATTGTTAGTCGCAAAAAAAAATGTTTATTTGTATTGTATTTATCGTGTTTTATCTAACTTATGGTGATTTTAAATTTTTGATTCCCGATTTTTCTGCCTTTCGTTCGTGTATACAACCAATAGAAAAAAGAAGGGAAACGGGGAATGTGTCAAAGAGACAACGACCCAAAGGGGAGTAATAACGACTCAAAGCCACCATAAGATCTTCAATGAGCGGTGAGAAAACCCAACACCAAACGGCAGGTCGGGGTCGGCCCCTGAATAAAGAGTAATCAAGTTCAGCGAAATAAACATCATCATAGACTCCTATAGACATAAAGTAAACTAGACAAGACATACAAAGGCTTAATAAATTTCCTGACTCAGAACAGGCGCAAACCTGCTGCAGCGGGGTTAAACTAGTTTTATTGGGCCCAAACCTCCCCCCCTTAGCCAATGTGATAAAAAAAAACAATCGTTACAACAGGATATTCAGTTGGCAACAGGACTGAGTCAATTGTGAAAATGTATATATTTTATAAAGAAACTACAATGTACCCCATTACAATAGAATACATCCCATACTTGGGTGAAAGTGGTGGCGCGTTTTCTTCTAAATAATATAGTTTTGAATTAAAACAGTGTTAATTCCCGAAACAAATGTTGTATTTGTCTTGTCGGCCAACGGATGACAGCAATTGTAAGGACACTTTGCCGGTCGAATTTATGTTTGTTGACGATCCCGAATCCATGAGCAAAAATAGATGGATTTAGCGTTGCTCGACATCTGGTGGTGAATCCGGCACGGACCGTTGCTGGGGTTGTCTTGAACTTACTATAAGGTATGAACATAGCTAATTGTTGAAGGCCTCATGGTGACTTCAAGATGAAGAACAACAATAAAAGCGTTGTTTCATTGCTTATTTTTCCATGCATTTGCACAGATTTTGTCTCATGTGCTTTTACTCCATATTCTTTAACTCCTTATCTATCACGTTGCATAGCATGCTAAACATATCACAGAGTTCACCTTTGGGTCCAATATAGACATATATATGTAGACAAAATGTAGAATTTAACAAAATATCAAAACATAAAATTAAATATATTTCGATTTCATTAACTCGAGTTGTTTATACATACTTGACAAAATTGAAGGATTGTAAATATGAACTCTTCTGTGTTAAATAGAACTCTTCAATTATGCTTTTATTGAAAAGAAGACACTTATCGTGAGGATCAATTAATCTGGCTTCATTGGCTGATCTCCGACCATTAAGTACAGTAAACGATTGTGACTGGTTATAGAGCTATAGCAATTATACAAATCTGTAAAATAAATTATTTATCTCATCTCTACTACAATCTGCACTGTCGATTTAATATAGTAAGTAGATTAGTAATGAATGGGTTGTATATATATATATATATACATTGTTTATCAATAACTTACATATACTTCCGCGCTATTGTACATTACTGGTTTTGTGATTATCTGAAAAAGATCAAACTTGTGTTTTAATTGAAGGATGATTTACGATACAATCTCGGAACATTTCCAGAATATTTCTTTTAAATAACTTTTATGTGAGTTTCCCTTTAATTTTATTGTGATGAAACTTAATAACATTTCATTGTACAGAGTTTATCATGAAAACAAGCATTACTTTTTAGCTAAGGAAACAATATATAACCAAATAACTTTTTTTTTCTCTCTTCCATTCGTTTCATTATGGTCTTAAATGTTTTCAATGTATTGATTTCAGTATATAATATGTTAAATGGTGTGGAATATAGTTTGACATTGTGGCAATGAAATAATAATCCGATTATCAATTTCAACTGATCATACCAAAATATTTTTACGTTTTACTTATTCATGATTCCTGGCTGATCTTAAGGTAAATTAATCAGGGATCAACAGATAACATAATGTTATGATGTGTTTATTTCCATTTTGAAATGTATCATATTGTTGACGGCAAAATATTTACACGAATATACAAAAATCAATGTTGTGTATTTTAAATCACCTGTCGATCTAATGACGAATGTAGAAATTATCACCTTTTAGCGATCGCAGTTATTGATACGGAGAAATGTCCCTCTTGGGCATATAGCAAGTGGACACACATTATAGTCAAACGTAAACATTTATAGTGTTCTTCCATTTCCCGACGTACGACGCTATCAGAGGACTCCTGATTTATCTCTTCAAGTATTCAATAACATTGTTGATTTTAAACCATATGGTTCCAGTATAAATGCAGCAGGTGGAATCTCCGATTAGTATATTTATCTAACACCAGGCAGTGTTTCCTGACTATTGATCGGAAATATAGTTATACATACTGTGAAAAAGTGGCAGCAATATAAATTTACAGTTCAACAATTGTGAAAAAGTCGTTGATCATAATATAATTGTTTGATGAAATACTTATGACGCAACGAATTTATAAAGTGGTAAGTGAATTCACGATTCATTTGAACAGTTCTATCAAATGTGTATTCATCTGGGATAACTGTTGATAACAGTCATACCTTAATGTTTAATTTCTTCAGAGACGTTCAAAGATACATTAAATATTTATAGAAGATGTATTACGCAGTAAAGGAGACATTGTCCGGACAATTTTCACATTAAATCAACATACTTAACAGGAATTTATCATGACAAATAATGTGATTTCAAGTACAACATAGAATAGAATAATTTTGAAAATTCATTTATTCGTTTTAAATGGAAGGGAAAAATACACTTACTGTTAATTTTGAAGGAAATGATCATCAAATTCGACCACGTGCTTATTCCGAGTCGTTTTCAAAATCAAAAGAAGCAAAAAAGAATGTGAAACAATTTGTGTTACCAGAGATATTTGTTGAAGAAGTTGAAGATTTTGAAGATGATTTTGAACCGATTCCCCGAGCGAGGGCATACACATCACCAGACGATTTCTTCCGACGAAAAAGTTCCTCAAGACCTGGTACTCCTCCGCCGAAAGAGGATCCACCGAAATTTTTGCATAGAAAACACCCTAGTCTTGAAAAAATTGGCGTGCAACCTCACAAACTTTGTAAAGTTCCTGAAAACTAGTACATTCTTTATGTATGCTTACTGTTATGTATTGGAAGAACAATGTCCGAGTTCTTTCAGTGTAGGAATTGACAGTGCCTTAATTTACTGTGCCACATTTCAAGGAGATATTCTTTTTACTTAAAATGTGAGGTGCTTATTTAGTACAGATTAACGTTACCTTAGAACAATTTATTCAAAGAAACGTCTTGAAAATTAAACATCTATATCATACTGGAATCGGAACGCTAGATGTATCATAAAAGGACAATTTTGAACCCAGAGTTGAAGTACTTTTGTTATTCTCTTTGAAACGGATTTAGAAAGCTTTAAAGAGAAAATGTGCATTCAATTTTGCTACTGTTTTTTTTATATATCACTGGGATCACAAAATAATTTTGGAAATAAGATATGTTTGATTAGAGGTAAGCATGATCACAATAATTACCCAAACCCAAGGGTAAATGTAAGAGAAATCTACTTGGGAAGTTTTAATGTATTCGCAGAAATGAAATTATGCATTTTTATCTTAAAAAATAATATCATTTAGTTCATTTCTTTCCATTTTGATGCAACGCGTGTTGCAGAACGCTGTAATTCTTAATTTGATTATTCTCGGCTTCAAATTGCTTGTGCGTTCCAATATATTTGATTTCCAATGATAAGTTGTATGATTGTGGTTATCACATATTAACAGGGGCAAATTAGGATTAACAGATAAAAGTAATAAGCCCTGAAATGGTGGGGTATCATTTACATTTTCATTGCAATATTTTGTATTCCTAAAATACATTCACAGATAAGCAAGGACGTTGAAATAATCCATATCCCGAAACTGAAAAGGAAAACGTTCCCGGACAAATAATCTACACCCCGAGGAGCTTTGATAAGGCTCAAAACTCTGTATAGAGTCCTAGTTATACGCTTAGTCTTCTGCAAAGTAACTGTTAAAGACATTTTTAAAACCCGCATTTGTGTTTTGTACTTTATCAATCAAGTGGTTGGATTAAGCTTTAAGGGGGAAAGATAAGTGAATTGGACTGTTACTTAAAATCGAAATGACGATAAAAGGTTGTTAGCATACTTGTCAGTTTAAGTGCAATTGAATTTATCAGAAAAAAATTAAGTACAATTGAAACTTTCTCTCCAAAAAATCAGTGTATTTAATCTATCATTGTGCTCATATTTATGATGTATTAAATATTTTCTGGGAGCGATTTAAGAATAACACATTGTTATTGGAATGAAAACTTGACCAAATTACACAATTCCTACGCATATATTACATAAGCGCTCAAATGTCCTGAATCAAAACAGGCAATGTTTTTGTTTATTCAAGTTATTTTTACAGAATTTGTTGGGAAATGAGCAATTAATCTAAAAATATGAGCAGCTTAAACAAATGTTTTAGTTGTTATGCTTTGCTGATTTAACCTGACGAAGGAATTGCCTAGGATGATTCAAAGCCTCTAGTAAATTATCCTACTAAACCTTACGGAAGCTGCAATGATAGTTTGGTAAATCATGGCAAGCTTGGCATCCAGTACAGTATAATCAGAGGCTCAGTAAGGATTAAAACAATCTACACTTAAGCCTTACGTTGTCTCTGCTGGTAGTCATAAAATAACATGCGATGCCAAACTATGTGTTTTTTGTCATATCCCTTACAATGCCTCTGAATTACATGATATTGCAATTGCCCTTAGACTTGCGGCGTCACTGGTGATATCATAATATCAATTTTTTAGGCTTTCATGATTGATAAAGATATAGATTTTGCTTGTTTTTTTTAATTTTATTAATTGTCGCATGTATTTTCTTTTAGATATGGTTTTCGACGTATGATCATTTGGCCTGTATACTACTGTGTATAATACTAGATGATTTTTTTCATCTTACGAAAACAAGCTTAAGATGACATTTTGTGATCTTACGAAAAGAAGCTCCACTTCTATTCAAGGAATAATTGTATCTTACTTCTGAAAGTTATATGATCATTGCTGAATTGGGGATTATTTACTTTTGTTATGATTTCAATTTTTTACATTTTTTTTGACATCAGTAATTGTATGTATGTTACCGTTTGGGAAATCAGAAACCTCGGTATGGTAGAACAAAGATATGTAAGAATAAAAAAAATGAGTAATCATAAAAACTACATAAATCATTACCAGTCAATCAATGGTTAAAACATATATAAACTGGCATTTTTACAAGGTAAATCATAAAAGATATAAGTATTTTCTGTGTTTATTTATTTCTACTTTTTAAATAAATTATAAAAGTATTTTCCGTTTTCACTGCTGTTTGCTTTAATGTGTTTAAATGTTTTATGCAATAATTTTTCATGGACACTGTGTTCTGTAATCAATCATTGAAAAAGAAATAATTTAATTGACCAATTCGTGAAAAGAGCAGGCAAATTTGCTTTATTTTGCCAGCAAAATATATTTTGAAATGCCATTTTTCTTATTGGCTACAGATTAATTTTTTCGTGGCTCATGTAAAATTTTTGACTATTGTAAAAATATTCTGTGTCATTTGTCACTAAGATGACTTAGGATTTTCCTATTCTGTTGTCATGATATACCAACAACTATCGATTAAATACAGTATATAAAAACATGTATAAAATTTTACAATTGATGACAATGTTTACATTCCATGTTTTTCTATATTGTTATGTTGTTATGCAAATTGTTGTTTACGTTCAAATAAAAATTAAATAAATACGTCAGTTATTCCTCTATTCAACTTTATGTTTTTAAGGACAACAACCAATTTTAAATCATTTATTATCCCCTCGCCCAACAAAATTTGGGAGGACTATAGCATCTCTTATGTCCGTCCGTCCGGTCGTCAATTCGTCCCAGCTCACTTTAACTTCGCGTTAAGGTTCATATCTGAGAAACTACATGTGGCACATCAATCACCCTTTGCAGGTGGATGCGTCTTGGAGAGTGATGCTGCCTCAGATGATAATTTCGTCAATTTGACCTACATTTTATACTTCAATGACTCTGGTTAATGTTTGCGTTAAGGTTCATATCTGAGATACTACATGTGGTACACCATGCAATCATCTTTAGTCAGTGGATGCGGTTAAAGATGATAATCGGGTTACTGTGACATTCATTTAATGCTTCAATGACTCAGGTTAAAAGTTTGCGTTAAGGTTCATATCTGAGATACTACATGTGGCACATTAATCATCTTTGGTCAGTGGATGCCTTTTGGAGAGTAATACTGCTTCAGATGATAATTGGATCACTGTAACCTACATTTTATGCTTCAATGGCTCTGGTTATAGTCTGCGTTAAGGTTCATAAGTGAGATACTACATGTACATTTTTGTAATACATCAATCATCTTTTGTCAGTGGGTGCGTCTTAGAGATTAATGCTGCTTCAGATGATAATTGGGTCACTCCGATATATATATATTTCATGCTTTAATAACTCAGGTTATAGTCTGCATTAAGATACACATGTGACACATCAGTCGTTTTAGGTCAGGCGAGGGGATAAGCTGTCGTTTCTGACTGCTCCCATCTCGTTTAAAAGTGTTAAACTTAAACATAAATATTGTAAATTTACTTTCTGCATGTGGCTATTTCGACAACTTCTGTCTCCTCACTGCAGATAAAATCTAAGCATTGGAAATCCAGAAATCGAATGATGTAGAGAACAAATAATAAAAAAGACTTAAATTTAAAGCCATTTACCAGCTAAGGACAGCGCTTTGCAGGGGCTATATACTTCTTAGTTAAAACCAAAATTTTCTAATTGAGATACAGTAAGTTTCCCAATAAAATCGTTTTTAGACGAATACAGACCACAGGTACGACCATTCCTTGTATGAATATAAGTGTTTGTCCTTTAAAGACAAGTACAAATCTTTATGGCGAACAGGGACTGGCTCAAAAGTCAAATCATTTTGAACTGGTACTTCCAATAAAAAAAAATCACAAAATAAAAGATGTACTCCCGACTTCATCTCTAATTTTTGGTATACTCTGGGGGTTATGCCCTCCAGCTTAGTACAGGACTTTCTACAAGAGACATACATGTACTGCTAGGATTTGTGAAAAGAAACAGATAGTGTAAATTATCGAAATGGAAGCAATTCAAGCAGACATGAAGTGTGACACCATTACACTGTATTGGTCAACTATCTCTTAGTAGTTGCCATATATACGTTTTGCAGAAACTCAATTCCAGTCGTTTTTCACCATAGTGCATTTCTAATGTGTAAATATTTCATTCGATCAAGTATTTAATACCTTTATTTGAAGTATCTTTTGGGCACTTCTTTTTTTGAAATATATACCTGGTGGTGAAGAATGATTAGGAGATGTGTATTTGTAGAGATTTTGTCTCATTTGCATTTACTCCATATCCCTTCATTGTTAATGTGTAACTGTTACATACTCCGCGTATCATAACATTTATAATTTTAACAGTGAAAAACTGTTCGGCATTTAATATCTGTGAAATGTTAGAAGCAATCTATAAAATGACACTTAATATGATCTTTTTTTCCGTATTTCAAGATTCAATAACAATAATAAAAGCGTTGTTCCTTTGCTTGTTTTTACCATGTATTTGTAGAGACTTTGTCTCATGTGCATTTACTCCATATCCTTTCATTCACCATTTGCAATTAACAATTTTGCTTCATTAATTTGCTGATGATTATCACAGCTTTCCGTGCATTGTAGCCGTCTCAATGCCCTTGTTTTGTCTATTTTTCTCTGTTGCCGTTGGACTTCGATTTTTGTGATCATTACTTCCATTGTTCCTTCGGTATTCTTTTTCCGTTCTATCATGGTTATCATGGTTATCTGCTATAAGTATTGTTATATATACTACTCAACAAAAGAAACGATACACAGATTTTATAAAAGATAATATAATATTTTTTTTTCTAGCATAAAAACATAACTCGTAGACAAAATGTATGTTTTGCATGTAAGAATTGCAATATGCCAAAAAATGTCTCTTCAGGTCACGGTCAAGGTCATATCCGGAATATCTGTTTGCAGACGTGAACTAGAAAAACTGTGAGCAAAGCTCACTAATAAATACCCCCGCACCCCCATCTGATTCCAGGAATTAAAAACAATTCAAATCAAATTCTGAAGTAGGTGGTGCACATTTACATTATGTCATAAACCCTGTGTTAAAGTTTCATGAAAATCTATTCAGTGGTATAGGAGGAGTAGCGGATAATAGATGGGTACCCCCTTGCAATGTAATGGCCAAGTCCATGTTTTGCTATGGGAAACCCAAAATATCAATCAAATCAAATTCTAAAATAGGAGGTGCACATCTACGTCATACCATAAAGGCTGTGTTAAAGTTTCATGAAAATCTTTTTCGCTGGTTCAGGAGGAGTAGGGGATAAGAGATGGGTACCCACTAGAAATGTAATGGCTAAGTCCATGTTTTGCTATTTAAAACCCCGAAAATCATTCAAATAAAATTCTGAAATAGGAGTCGCACATCTGCATTATGTCATAAAGACTGTGTTAAAGTTTCATGAAAATCTATACAGTGGTTCAGGAGGAGTAGCGGATAAGAGATGGGTACCCCCATGTGTACATGTAATGTAATGGTAACGTCCATGTTTGGCTATGGGAAACCCCAAAAATCAATCAAGTCAAATTCTGAGATAGGAGGTGCACATCTACATTATGTCACAAAGACTGTGTTAAAGTTTCATTAAAATCTGCTCAGTGGTTCGGGAGGAGTAGCGGATAAGAGATGGGTACCCCCTTGTAATGTAATGGCAAAGTCCA
>MJUU01030470.1:269534-279534 GCA_002080025.1 Modiolus philippinarum
ATGGGAAACCCCAAAAATCAATCAAATCAAATTCTGAAATAGGAGGTGCACATCTACATTATGTCACAAAGACTGTTTTAAAGTTTCATGAAAATCTATACAGTGGTTCAGGAGGAGTAGCGGATAAGAGATGGGTACCCCAATGTGTACATGTAATGTAATGGTAACGTCCATGTTTGGCTATGGGAAACCCCCCCAAAAAAAAACAATCAAGTCAAATTCTGAGATAGGAGGTGCACATCTACATTATGTCACAAAGACTGTGTTAAAGTTTCATTAAAATATTCTCAGTGGTTCGGGAGGAGTAGCAGATAAGAGATGGGTACCCTCTTGTAATGTAATGGCAAAGTCCATGTTTGGCTATGGGAAATCCAAAAAATCAATCAAATCAAATTCTGAAATAGGAGGTGCACATCTACATTATGTCACAAAGACTGTGTTGAAGTTTCATTAAAATCTGCTCAGTGGTTCGGGAGGAGTAGCGGATAAGAGATGGGTACCCCCTTGTAATGTAATGGCAAAGTCCATGTTTGGCTATGGGAAACCCAAAAAATCAATCAAATCAAATTCTGAAATAGGAGGTGCAGATCTACATTATGTCACAAAGATTGTGTTAAAGTTTCATAAAAATCTATTCAGTCGTTCAGGAGGAGTAGCGGATAAGACATGGGTACCCTCATGTGTAACGGGCGGACGGAAAGACGGACGGAAGGACGGACGGACGGACACCCCCATCACTACAAACCCCCACTTTTCAAGCGGGGGTATAATAATGAGTATGTCCACATTTACTTTTTACGAAAAAATCACGTTTTCAAACTGGCTGACTTCAAACTTCTATTACTATGTCAAGCACGATTTCCCCAGGCCTATTTTCCGTTTTCAACTCAAATGTACGACATTTCACGGGACCTTCTCTCACGTGATTTATCACTTTACAATCATGTTTGCGTTGGATTAGTCAATAGTCTTTAGTTTGTTCTTTTTACATAAAAATGACTTGCGAGGGCAAATATCAAGTGTTATGTCATTGTGCAGGTTGATTTTGGATTGTTTTGGGCATCGAAATGAGACATTGTTATCCACTTTAAGATGGCAAATTGTTTACCTGTTGAAGTGACCCAATTATTGACATCAAACAATTTAAATCATCCATAATTTACGGCGAACTCTATCATCGGGCGGAAAAACTACAATTCCGCATTTTCATCGTATCCGTTTCTGAATTTAAAAATGGAATAAACAAACGCGTTTTGGCATTGAATACATTACTACACTTAAACAAAAGCTTTAAATTTCAATATACAAAAATATTTACAAAATTAAGTGTGTATCGTTTCTTTTGTTGAGTAGTATAGATATATACGGAGAAATATTATTCTTATTATTCATTGCTGTTCCAGTCATACGAGTGGTGTTCTGGGGTTTTAATGACCTTTCATGCGCTGCAGTGCCAAGCACATAAATGACTCTTGGTCCTAAATTTCCTTAAAATTCTTTCATCAGAAAAAGAATTCATCAATGTGCACATTTGTCACTTATTGTAAATCTTAGGGAGCCAATCGGACTATTTGATCCCCTGAGGGTGAACTATGGACTTCTTTGACGTAAAGCTCATTTCTTTGTTCTGTGCTGGTTGCACCTGCTCTTTTAATTTCATTATTTTGAGCTGTTTTTCGTTGCTGAGATTCTGATTGACAATCAACAAATATTTATTCTAATGCCACGAGCAGGTCTAAGTACACGTATCCGTGCAGAAGTGACTTAGGTCAGACTCCAGTAAATGTTTTCCATAGGCGGCCATTATACTGTTTTGCGAATTTTCTCAAGTGGCTCGTCTGCCAAGGAGCATATCCAAGCAATGATCTAACTATAAAGTTTTGACTGCGAACTAATCGTTTTCATTGTAGGGAAACGTTTTGATGCTATAGATTTAAAAAGCATGGCGTCATTTACCTGCAGATAGATACTAGTGAACAATTGTTTCACTTCTCCATTTAAATCTTATTGAGTGAAAGCCGATATTTGTTTTTCCGCTAACAATTATATCTTTAATATAACAGTAGGAGGAGATTTTCACAGTGATAATATCAGTTTTACACTTTATTTGACCTTCCTTACTACAGGTTTTAATAAATACATATTAAATGTGATAAAGCGTTGTAGTAAGGTTAATAAGGTATCTACTGTGATTTAATACTTTCAATGCTTTGAGGCAGAATGATGGACAGGTGAGTTGAGACATGTGTTTAAGATAATGAAATAAAAAACAAATACATTCTAACAAACAAATACCCAGCGACAAGTTGGGTACCCATAAACCGGTTTATTCATACCGCTGGCTTTTGCTAGTTACGGTACAAAGTTCGGCTAGCCTGAGTTCCTATCGTTGTTTGCGTTTGTCTTTTGTCTTGTGTTTTTCCTGTTCCTTAGCAAAGTGTAAGTTTTTAGCCATTATAGATGTTTCCTATTTTGTTTTTTTAACAGGGATTAATACTGTTGTCGAATACTTGAAAGAGTTTCAGTTCTGCAGTGTAGTCGATACGTATAGTAAGGTTTAAAAAGAGTGAAATTATACATAGTTTAACATTAGTATGTAACAAGTAAAAGGTAACAGCTTGGTGTTTCCCCCGAGTGAAAGTAATAAATAACTGCGGTATTCGAGTTTGTCAAATATACATATTCACTGTTCTATGTATATATGGATTTTAAGCTAAAGGGACCAGCATGCGTGGTTGTTTTGTTCAACTTGTGGTTCTTATTAGCAATTTGTACACAGCACGACCGTAAAAACAAATAGGAAAACACCAGACAGCAAAGTATATTGTCTCTCAGATTGATGCAATATTTTGGATAACGACTGACCCTTATGATGCTTTGTGTTTAAAAGAGAAGTACTACGGGAAAATTTTATTTATTAAAAAAAAACCAACAAAAAAAAACACTCTCACAGAACAAGACAAAAACGACAAAAATAATCGTAAAACGATAAAAAAAACCCCTCGGTTTTGCTTATCAAACCCCTATGATTACTCAAACCTTCGGAGTCACATACTTCCAAAATTTAATAGTACATAGTCTCATCTCATACATGACATACAGTTAAAGCATTTATAATATAATATTTGAATAAATACTAACATAAATTGTATATGCCATTCCCAAAAGGATTTTTAATGTGCAAGTATAGTGTTATAACAACTAAAATTGCAGTATAAAAAGTAAAAGAAAATACAATATCTAAAATGACACAATTTACCATGTATTAAACAACAAAATACCAAAGTTAATGATATTTTGGTTTCTGCATATGACCATTTCGACAAGTTATGTCTTTTCATTTCAGATTAAATCTTAACATTTGGAAGACCAGAAACTCAAAATGTTTAAAAACTGATAGAGAACAAATAGCCAAATATGACATAAATGCAAATCCAAAATCAGCTAAGGACAGAACTTTGCACGAGGGAGATGAAAGGGCGAAAATTTTACTGTATACATATATTTTTTAAATTTATTTATTAACCAATAATTTACTATTTCTCTTTGTAAAATATAATTATAGGTTTTGGCGACAATCCTACAAAAGTTTGCATCTTTGATTAAACATTTTGCATCATTTTTAAACTTTGAAAAATATTATTTTTATTTAAAACATCAATTAATGAAGGTAATATCAAAATGTCAAGAGCCGAAATCCAAAGGGTATAAAAAGGCAAAACTACCGAAAAATATCAACCGCAATGGTCCTTACTTGATACAGGTGTTTCAAATAATTGCTCGGTTAAACCTGTTTTATGGCGCGCCAAACCTCTCCTTCCATTGGGGTTGTGTCCTGTAGAAACTCAACAGCAATTGCTATTGAAAGTTAGACAGTTAAAAAAAATGTTCATTCCAGTACTAAGTGAAACATGTATTGTGAGTCACTGATCGGACTCTGATTTTTTTATACGTATTGCAGAACTTTTCTCATGATCGCCTGAGACGGAATTTTTTGAAGCCTTGACTAATAAAGCGGTCTTATTAGAAAGTCTGCATAATTTGAAATATTACTGTGAGAAAGCTTACTCCACGAGCGGCATGAATCAAATGTGTATTCTTAAATATTCCAAAGTTCTCCTTGAACAGCTATACCCAACCAGCCTTGCCCATTGCCATAGCATTCAACCATTTGACTTTTCTACTCTTTATACAACCCTTCAAAATAATAAACTGAAAAAAGTAATTGCAGATTAAATACATCAATGTTTCTGCACTAAAAATGGACATCATTTTATAGTAGTAGGGAAAGACAAATCATATTTTGTTAAGAACCACACTGATTCAAATTTGAAGTACACTGACACTGACGTAATCAAAATGTTAGAATTTTTGATCTACAATATTTCTGTCGAATTCGGAGGTCGTATTTTCCAACAGACAATAGGAATTCCTATGGGAACTAATTGTGCGCCACTTTTAGCTGACCTTTTCCTTTATTCGAACGATGCCAAGTTTTTACAAGGGCTTACACAAAGAAAACAAAAACATTTAGCCAACTTATTTAATTTCAGCTTCCGCTACATAGACGAATCAACTGGTCAAATTGGATAAAACTGTCACTGTAAAGGAAATTGATAATTTTGAAATTAAAGCCAACCCTTTTGTCGTAAATTTAAGTACATGTATTGAGATGAGAGTCATCTAACATCGTTAAATAATGCACATTATAATGAACTCTAAACTATCACCATTGAAATATTATCTATGATGTAATTGTATTCCATCATAACGACCAGTTTCAATTTTAAAAGGTGCTATCCACAACTTAGTTTAGCAAATGGACAACAGTGCTTACAGGGTAAATTTTGCAACAAGTAAGACGCTTTTTAACAACCTATATCTTTTTAGTTTATTTCCTTGGCCATATGAACAAACCGTAGCACACCAATCATTTTTGACGGTAGAAATTTAAGCGTCATCAAAAAAGTATTCTAAAGTCAACAACGTAAGATTTTGGTATCGGTGGTTAATCCAGTAATGGCTGTCAAAGTAAACCAAAGATAATCACTTGAGTTTGCCAGTCTAGTATTGATTAGAATTATATGATATTTGATCTTATGCTTTATTATAATGTAAGTAACTTTCAGCACTATTACATTTTGACATTTTTGATTACCGATTTTGTATTTTTGACATTACAAGGTTATAATTGTGTAGGAATTTGTATGTTGGTAGGAATGATCTGAATATTCGGTCTGAAATATTGTGGGCGCCTTTAGCATTCACTAATACCAACAATAACTAACTAATACTACCAATGTACATATATGTAAGGAATTATCTGCTCTGTTTTGACTTATTATAATTTATACTTTGCAACGGAATGTTTGTTTTAAGATTTCCCTATATCTGAACTGAATCTTCAGCCATTCTACCACAAGTTAAATCATTTCCACTCTAGATCCTACACCATTAGATTACTTGGTTAGCGACAACAGTTGTAATGATGTTAATATTTCTATGATTACAAATTTTATTCATCATCGTGCTTAAAAATTCTGATATTTCACTATTATTCTAGATTTGTGCGGCTTCAATGTTTCCTATGAATACAATGTGCTTTAGTGTACAAGATTGTTGATAAACAGAATAATAACATTACATAAACAGGATAACAGCAAACACCTACAATGGCCAGGAACTACGTGACTTTATCTAACATTCAATATCCACTGAATGCAAACAACAGTTTCTCTAGGGAATGTCAAATATGGGTCAGCAATTAATGCGAGCGACTCAAAAAACCTTTCCCGATTTTGGATAAAAATCAATTGTTACACCGATCTAGTAATTCATTTTATGAATATTTAAGTTTTAGTTTGTGTTATCAGTCCAATTGTAAGTGAAAATATGAAATTAATTTTGGCAGAAACTTTTATTTAGTTTCTTAATGATGTATAAAGTGTAGTAAAGAATTTGGCTAGAAACTGAATGTCATTTATCTTAGTTAAATGGCTTTACATTTAGATCACTTTGGTTACTTGTTCTTTATCAGTTTTTAAGCATTTTTCAGTTGATGGTCTTCCAAACGTTTCGATTTTATCTGCACTGATGAGACATAATTTGTCGAAATGCGCATATACAGAAAGTAAATTCACAGTGACTTCGGTATTTAGTTATTTGTTACCACTGGGTCGATGCCACTGCTGGTGGACTGTTAGTCCCCGAGGGTATTCACCAGCCCACTAGTCAGTACTTCGGTGCTGACCCGAAAGCCGATTATTTTTGAAACCTTACAATATCTAAAATTTTGTAAATTTTATTGAAAACTAAGGAGTATCTCCCTCATGCAAAGCTCTGTCCTTAGCAGATTTTGGCTTTACATGTAGATCACTTTGGTTATTTGTTCTTTATCAGTTTTTAAGCATTTTTGAGTTGATGGTCTTCCAAACGTTTCGATTTTATCTGCACTGATGAGACATAATTTGTCGAAATGCGGATATACAGAAAGTAAATTCACAGTGACTTCGGTATTTAGTTATTAGTCCAACTGATATGAAATTGCTTGTTTCGTGATCGATAGTCGACCTGTGAATTAAAACTTGATATATCTCTGTATCTATCATTGGTTTGACTTAGCATGAAAAGATTTAGTAAGCGTACCTGCTTTATTGATAAAGTGCAGGAAGTGCAAAATCTCGAAATTCCGTAAACGATATAAAAATTCCCCAAAACGACTTGTTAACATGATTTCTGAACGATTGGGACCACAGGCTGGAAGGGTGAGCTTATTCTTGCATTCATGTTTCAAATGATATGTCAAAAACAAATTTCAGAGCTAGGAATACCAGTGATATAAGTAGTAAAGATAATGCTAGATCTTTTAATCAATATCTCAGTCACAAGGTGAAAGACTGTTTCATTGTAACACTCAACGAATTCATATATGTAGAGCTGTCAGGTTCGTCTTCTCCCGTCCCCGAAAAGACAGTTTTCCTGTTAGTAGTATCAATTGTTGATTAAGTTCTTTCATTTAAAGAATGCAATAGCAAAGAAAAAAAAAACTGAATTTGAGCTCGATACCGTTTTGACCTTGACATTATGTTTTCATGTATTTCTTAATAGCGTGTATCACTTATTTTTATAAGGCATAAAATATGTTTAATTATAAATATTTCAAGTAACAGATGGATATTATGTCGTATGTGACGTGACAATTTAGTGCAGCACATGCAATATAAAATCCAGCTGCATTTTGATATTTTTCATGTAAAAAAGATACGATGGAGCGGAAACCCCCAAACCCTGAAAATATACACACTGCAAAATTCGTAATGATCTGAAAGAACCGCTGCATAGAAAATAACTAATTTTTAGGCATTATTGAAAAATTAAAGAATCGACTTGATCAACGCGAACAGAAAGTACAGTTTATTAAAAGTTAAAAAAAACACTGATAAAGTGAGTGAAACATTACCGTCCGTCTAAAACCAATAATCAAACGACAAATAATCAAAGACATAACATAAGTACGGTATAGAGAACATTGAGGACACACACACATACGAAGATGAACAACATGGACCCAATAAAAACATGGTTGAGATCCGTTGCACCGGTAGAGTAGACATCGCCTGCTTCTTATAAGACACCCGCCGTGTTGAACATGTCCAATCCGGTAGAGGAAAGAACAATCTTAAGCTTTTAAAGGGAAAAATATGTTGTCATCTGGGAAACATATATCACATAGCGGCCCACAAGATCGTTATTCCATAATTACGTGAAAATTATCGAATTCGTTTGGGTGTCCAGTTTAATGTATGTAATCCATATGCTATGAAAAGCCAACAGATGGTAATTAAATACAAATGCAGTTGGGGTTAACATATGTTTTATGGTCTCATGTTCATTTACCCCATATCCTTTCGTAAAATATTCCAAAGAAAATCAAATGACTGCTTAATAGAAAGGTCTAGTTCGTAGACTGACAACTGATTCGATAAACGCGAACAGAAAGTACAATTTATACAGGCTATTCCTTAGTACTTGAAATTAACCGAAAGGACGGTTTTCGTATGGATCTCTAATCCATTTGTAATAAATACCCAAATACTGATGCGCGAAATTCAAATACTGGTCTTCTTCTGCCCACGAAAACAAATAAATACGCGACAGGTACACTGGATAAAGACAGGGGCGTAACTTATACAGTATTATACATTAATATCCGGTATGTTATTCGCTAATCAACTCACTAAAATGGATTTTTAAACAAACTTATGAACTTTATTTGATCTTATTTAAATGGACGTTAATACGCATGTCCTCCATGTGACATCTAACGGATGGTTTTATAAACTTTCCTGCCACTTTTTTGATTTTGAGTCATAAATTCAAAGAATGTGTTACATCTTCAACCTTAAACCATTACCAAGGTAAAAATTTGAAAAGCTCCTTTTAATATATAAAGAACTTAGTATTCGGAAAATTAAAAAAAAATACAAACAAAAACAAATCGGTAGAACAAAATTACCGGTGAGGACAAAACTAAAAGATTACAGTGTGATTACTACAACACACACACACACACACACACACACACACACACACACACAAAACAAAAAAGTATAAAGAGGAGAATCATTGGTGAAATTGTTAAATTATAACATATATTTAGAATTTGGACGAGTAGCATTCCAACAGACAATAGGGGAAGCTCTGGGGACTAATTGTGCACCACTTTTGTTTCTTATTTCGTATGAAGCCAGGTACATATAAGGGATGGTTCAGATAAAAAGACTATAAGCAAGTAATTCTTTTAATTTCAGTTACCGTTATATAATGATGTTTCTTTAATTGAAAATTTTTCTAATACCAGCTTAAGATTATGATCTTTATGTTATATATCCACAGGAACTCACAATTATAGTGACCAGTGATACACCATCATCAGCATCATACCTGGACTTATATTGATAACCTTTGATGTCTTGAAACAAAAGCGGAGGTAAATGTGATGATTTTGAATTTCCAATTATTAACTTCCCGTTTTTAGCTGTAAATTCTCACATACTCGGCATATTGCGTCTACATTTAACAGCTCATTTTATTGCCGTATCTATAGTTTGTCAACAGTGAAATTTCTGTCTCAAAAATTTATACAAGGTTATGTTCAATTATTGGTGCAATAGTCACTACAGAAGTATTTTAACTCATGCCATTTGCTTTGCTAGTATATGTAGTAATATTTTGCGTAATTCGTACTTAGTTTTCTATCATGATGTTAAGATAGAACCAAGAGCAGACCTTAGTTAAATTGAACATGGCTGACTATGCCGTGTATTTGGCTTTAAATGAAACATAGTTAATATGAAAATATCTAAGAAGTAGATCGCAAAGGATTAAATTCGGTGCTATTTGGAATTCATAAATAATAATACCATCTTATCTTATTAGAAAACCAAATAATTCATTAGAATTCACTTGAAACGTTTTTGTACAATTTGATGTTATAACACACTATAAGGTTTGATCTTTGACATCGTGGTACCCAGTTATTTTCCGCACAATTATTTCTGAAGTCAACAACAACATATTAAGAATTTGGTATTGGCGGTCAATCCATTATTGGCCGTCACAATAAATCAAAGACAAAATAGGCTTGTATTGATTAGAGTGATATGATATTTAATTTAAAGCTTTATAATAAAGTAAGTAACTTTCTATTGTTTTTTTTTCTGTGACCAATATTATATTTTTGACACTTCAGGGTTACGTTTATGATGGTATAAGGATGATTTGATATTTGGAATGAAGTTTTATAGTACTTATTTACTGATTAGTAAATAAATTGATTTGATGTAATATACCAGAATATTTATCTTTGTCCTGAGGAAATTGGAATCATCAAGCCATAGAACACTTGGCCATTCCAATTACCAAAGGATTTTGTTTATTTGGTACATTCATTTACATATTCTGTTATTGAGTTGTTTGAACTGGTTCTCCAAAACTCTTT
>MJUU01030471.1:0-17767 GCA_002080025.1 Modiolus philippinarum
ATATATTTATATATATACATATTTACACATTTCCTGATCATTGTACATATCATTGTTTTGTACATTTTAATTTGTGCAAAGTCGACCTCAAATACAACCTTTCCATTGGCTCAGGTTGTAATTTTAACAATTGATATCAATGTAAAATTTGTTTGAAGGATGCAAATATCCATGAATGACAATTGTTTTGGAATGTCATAGAAATGAATAAACGTTTTTAACTGACCGAAAAGTCCTCCCTATGAACTTGGAATGTTTGCATTTGCTAATACAGAAACATACAACAGATGTGTATATAGGTCATTAAAGGTCTACATAGGTACAGGTGATGTGAAACTTGCTTAAGTTTTATAACATTATCTTTATAAGTTTTCCAAGTCATAGTTTAGTTACTTTTGGAGTTTTAATTAATGCCTACTATTCCGGAAGTAATGTTATACAGTTAGGAATAAAATCTATTCAGTTTTCTTTTGAGACCACGTCTCTTGTCATTCATACTCTTGTCATTCATGTTATAAAACCAATTATGTGTCTTCTGTAGTGTGTATTCAAATAGTGAACTACATTTTGCGTGGCATTAAAAACACAAAAGATTGACATTTTTTTTAGTTCGAAACTTTGCGCAAATTAATTTTCAAGCACATTTTTGCCAGTTATAGCAATTTAAAAGGCTTTGCAATCACCTTTTAAAAAGTTGTTACACCTTTTCAATTGCAACTTAGTAGTAAGTCTTCCAAGGAAGACATGTGTCGCCTGCGTAATAACACAAAACATATTCTAAGTTCCGTCAAACAGGAAGTGGGCATGCATGAGATCCTAGACCTTCTTACACATTATAAGTCCCCATACTGATACTCCATGCCAAATCGCAGAAGGCAGGGATATGTGGTTTCTGAGAAAAACGTGACAAAACTTTTCAAGACTCCAAAAATTCAGTCAAACAGGAAGTTGGCAAGCCAGAGATTCAAAACTCTATTACATGGTATAGGTCTCCATACTGATACTCCATGCTAAATAACAGAAGGCTGGGATATGTTGTCCCTGAGTTAAATGTGACAGAAATGTTTTGTGAAGGTGATCCGCAAAAATATTCTAAGTTCTGTCAAACAGGAAGTAGGCAGCAAAAGATCCCAAACCTTATTATACAGAAAAGGTCCCCATACTGAATTACAGAAGGCTGGGATCTTTGGTTCCTGAGAAAAACTTGACTCAAAGACGCCAAAAAGTATTGTAAGTTCCGTCAAACAGAAAATGGGCATGCGAGAGATCCAAAACTTTGGTACGCGGTAAAGGTTCCCATACTGATACTCCATGCCAAATTGCAGAAGGCTCGGATACATGGTTCCTGAGAAATATGACAGAACTTTTTGTGACGTCTACGCCAAAACCTATGTTGGATAGTGATCCCTATATGAAGCCGCTGCGTGATCGCAGGCGACATAATAACTGGCCATATGTGCTTGATAATATATAATACATATATACATTTCAAAAATCTAATTTACAAAAACAGTAAAAATATTAAAAATGTGTCTATTGGACACAGTCTGCTACAAAAAATACAAATTCAAAAATCTTTAAATCTACAATTGCAATAAAAAAAAAATGTATCCAATATGCACAGTGCCCTACAAAAACAAGAGATATCTTCCAGCTCCTAAGCAAGATGGTGATATGTCTAAAGCAGTAGAATACTTAAGGAACAAAGCACTAGATTACATACATCAAAGTGCAGAGACAGAGCAAAAATGATAACACCAGAAGACAGTAGACTGAAGACACAACACAACCCAAGTGTAATTTAAAATCAATGTGGACACAGTAACGAGCTTGATACAGGCATTTGATGAACACAATAAGGAGCTGGACATACAGTAAGGAAAATGAAAATTAGCACTTTTGATCCCTTATTGATCAGAAATGGTAAGAGCTATGCAAAATATTTTGACTTCCAACTAAAAGCTAAGTTACATCAAGAGAAATCCAAAGAAAAAATCCAATGTAAATAAAAATTTTAGGTTATTTGAACTACTGTAATTTTGGCCCTGTTTGGCCCCTTAGAAACTAACAGATACATCAAATATGTCACATACTACTTAAACCTAATGTTTAAAGGAATCCAAAGAGAAAAATCCCATCTATATCTGATGAAAAATAAAAAATTTCAAATATTTCTAAAAATAGCAATTTTGGCCCCTTTGACCCTTAATAGATTGGAAACGGTAAGAGCTACACCAAACCTGTTGTCATACTACTGAAAGCTTACAACAAGAGGAATCCAAAGAAAAAAATGCCATCCAAATCCGATGAAAAATAAAAGTGAAGGTAATCTGCATGTTTGCAATTTTGGCCCCTCACAGCTTGAAATGGAAACAAGTTATCAAAAATCTGAAGGTGCAGCATTATATTAGTTTTTCATAAGGAATCCACTGGAAAAAGCTGCATCAAAATTGGACTAAAAATAGAAAAAATAAAATTTTTGAAATTTGCCACTTTTTGGCCCCATTTATCTCAAGAACGGTACATGCGATGTGAAATCTGTTGACATACCCCAGATTGGAAATTTCCTAAGCAGCACTCTGAAAAAAAAACACCAAAATCCAATAAATAATAAAGATTCTACAGCCATATATGTGAAAACACTCAATTTAACCCTTTAAAAAACAGGTGGGGTCACAATAACCAAAACTTATGAAAGCCTTCCTTTTGTGCCAAAGAAAATTGTGTTAAAATCTCATAAGGATTGATCAACTGGAATAAAAGTGTCTACAGATGATGACAACAACAGCACCATAACATTATACGACAGCAAAAATTTTTGTGGTCATATAATTAAAGCACTTTCAGTGTGAACTATTAAAAACAGTGACTAAATGGCAAAAAAGTTGCAAATTTATCTAAATTACTGAATGGTACGAAAAGTGCATGAAAAAATACATAAAAACAAAATAAAGGTAATTACAAAGGCTAATGTAATAAATAACAATATCGGTATGACTCCTTCAATGGATAAAAAAATAAACAAGAGGCTCTTGAAAGCCCAAGTCATTGATCTCAGGGTATGGCTTGGTGTGGCATTGACAATCAAAAAGTAATTATAACCAAGTTTGATTTTGAAGTCACAAGTACCCATCTCCTTAATCAAAAACAAACCATGTTGATTCAATGGGACTGTCTTCAAAGGGATAAAGTGATCAATTTTTTTAGACAGGATATTTGAAAGTTCAGCTCTAGGATCAAATGTTAAAACTATACTGGTCACCTTGGATATCATCACTGTATTAACTGGAATTATAATTCAAAGGGACCACCCAAGGACTATTATAATAAAGTTTTGCTCTAACTGGATAAGAAGTTTCAGAGAAGAAGTTTTTTCAAGGAGATTCTTGTCTTAAACAATTGATCACTTCATTCCTTGGACGGCTTCTTTGAAAACAGTCCCTTTGAATCAACATGGTTCCATTTTAAAACTAGAGCTGTCGATGAATGGCAACCAATTATGCCCCTGCTCATTGAACCCTGAATCAATATGGCAAGTGCATATTTAAGTGTGTGTTGACATAATACAGGTGTTGACACAGAACAAGTATGGACACAATGATATGCCTCCCCTTTTTCCAAAATATATAAAAGGGAAGTTCTGAGCCCAAAAAATCAATTCTATGGGTGCTAGGCAATCTTCCTGTAAATTTTCATCCATTTTGAGGCACTTTGAATTTTCCCGCCTTATTCCAGTTTCCATGGCAACGGCAGCCATTTTGAAAATTCTGAGACCCAAATCATTTCTATGGGTGCTTGACATTCTATTTGTAAAGTTTCATCAAATTCGAGGCACTTTGAATTTTCCTGCCTTTTTTCAGTTTTCCATGGCAACCGCAGCCATTTTGAAAATTCCAAAAGATATGTGTGTGCACATCTACTTATTGTATGTTAGATTCCTTTGAAGTAGTTGGAATTTGTTTGCAAACTTTCTCAAAAACATGAATAGTTGTGTTTTTCATTCGTACGGACGGACAGACGGACGGACAAGGGTAAAACAATATGCCCCCTGACTTTTCGTCACGGGGGCATAAAAAGCATCTGGTAATGCATGCATCTCATCCAAGATGGCCGCTATTTGGAAACAAAGCATAACAATGATAACAACTAGAAGTGTGTTTTTTTATGAAAAAAACGAATGTCTCCTCCCCCCAGTACGTAATGTTCTTTCAGTGAAAAAACACAAGTAAGTTTTATATTGCCACTGGGTGGCCATTCATTCCAGCTAGACAATATGCATAACTAAAGCATGATGGTCAACAAGTTGAAATCCTTTGAAAGATGTTACAAGGGACAGACAACATAATTACATTCATGGCAAAGGCTCTTCCTATCTATGATTTTGCAGCTAAAAAGACTTATTTTCTAAAAAGCCATTAAAGAGTCATTTGTGAGTAATTAACCGATGAGCCATTTATAAATAGCTCTTATTAGCACAACAAAAAGAATTTATGAGTCAATAGACGTGGACTAAAGATGCTTTTACACAACCAAGTTTTATAATACATAATTAAAAAAATGTACATGAGACAAAGTCTCTACAAACCCAGTTCTATATACATAAAAATAATCTGATATATTACAAAAATACTAAACTTAGAAATTTGCTGCCTTTCTGCTTAAATCTGGAATGTTACAAGTACAATTTGCTTCATATAAGTCACAAAAAAACTTGAATTAAACAAGGAATGTTTAGAGAAATTGTAATCAACTATTATCCCGTTCACATATACAATATTTGAATATTTGAATCTTTCTGGATCAATGCATATGTGTTTGGCTGTTCATATCATCACAACATCAAACAAAATTTATCATTTTTGATTGAATAAAAAGAGATGGTCCCGAAAGCTAGCCAAATAGACAATTACAGTTTTGGTGTGAACAGCTAAACTTTTAATAATTGAAAATTCAATTATTTTGAAATATATATATGTATTCAGCAACAATCCATTTTTAACCAGACCTCATTGCTATTTATTGCATTCCATTTAGTACAAAAAAATTGGTTCTGTAAGAAAAAGTATAAATTTAAATCAACTACATCTAGTTGTAATGTGAATATGATGTGTGTTTCACTCACTCAAGTCTGAAATGGTAATTTTAGTAAATGCAGGTTTTTTCAAATAAGAATAGAATAGAATAAAATTGACCAGTGGCAGATCTAGGGGGCAGGGTTGCCCAGGCCCCTCTTAGGTTTGAAAGCATTCAAAATTCCTAGGGGTTTTATGGAAAATTGGGTTCTGTTCTGTCCCTCCCATCCCCCACCCTAAGAAAAAATTATGGGTCGGGCCCCCTTAGCAGAAAGTCTGGACCTGCTACTGCTATCATATTTAAAACATTAAAGAAAAAAATATAATGTGGCAGAGATTGATTTATTGATTAATTGTTTAACAGCCATTTCAGCAATATTTCAGCTATATAGCCTATATCATGGCACAAAGTATAAATACATGTATTATAAATATGTATGTAAATAGTCATTTAAAACATATTGCTTTATACAGGTAAAAACAATTTCTAAAAAATAAAATGATATAACAAACAATTTATGATAAATAGATAAATTTCATGATATTTAAAATTGGATAAAGTAAACTTGTATTTTACTATACAAATTAACAGCTTTTAAAAATAGGATTAACCTCTTTTAAAATTTGAATAATTTTGTCAGATATTCTCTTACAAGTCTCCATTGGAATATTTGCCTAGCCGAAACAAGGATGACATAAAGTTGATATCATTATTCTCCTTTTACTAAATCTGGCTGACATAAGATATTATATTAATCTCATGATATGTTTATCTTTTACATTAAGTACATTTTATAGTTGAATTATGAATTTCACATGCAAAGTGCAATTAATTTCTACTAAAATTATTATGTATATGTTTTTAATTTAGGATGTTTTGCTTGGAAAGAAAAGATTTGCTCATGATCAATAATCTCTGGGCCGCCTCCTATATATTGCTATACATAAAGCTAAAACAATAATAATTAACAATATTGCTACACTTGCTACAGAATACGTGGCCAACTGATAGTTCTTTGCTATATCTGTTCTTTCAGTAACTGACTGTATAACTACAAAAATAAATTGCAAAATATTTGATGAAATATAAATTTAATACTAGATGCTACAAACTTATTATTTATTTGTATCAGCCTCAGAGCGTTCATCACCAGAAGTTCGTTTACATGTGATGATTTTATTGCAACAAGAAAAAGACAAGATATTGAGAAACTAACACAAGGGGAAGTACAAGACAAGAGAATTCTAGTCTCTGATAATGCTCTCAGAGTCCTAGATAAATGAAATTAATGATACCCGAGGGTATTCAAGATTCTCTAGTCTAAAATTTCACTGGTTTTTTATTTGATTTCTCGCTGTATTCTCTATAAAAACACTAAAATCCATACAGAAATTTAGTCCCCATCTGTCTATTTATACAAGAAATAACATTCCTTTTTGCAACATCATAATATCTGGAATGTATGCCCGAACACACAATTCTACAATATATTTAAAATATTTTATAATATGTGGATTAAATACACTGAACATCAGCAATGGTTATAAATGTAGACTACAGAACACAATGTAAACTACACAATATTTTCAGTAAACTGCACATGATTTTTTTTGTCTTACATTAGTGCAAGACAAGGAAATCTCACACCTGCTAAAAATAGGGACTGTTGTGAGAAATCTTCATCTTTAACAAATTTTTAAAATACATCATTTATCTCTTATATACTTAAGTAAATTATAATTTTTTTAAATATAAATTACAGGCCTTTAAGAGCCTATATTGATCACCTGTAGTATGGCCTCAGATAATGTAACAGGCCATATGGTTCAATGTCAATATCATGTTTGATGAGGTACCAAAAATATAATAATCAGCATTTTCAAAGTGGACTCTAACAGATCATTATGACGAAAATTGGTTCTAAAAGGCACAGACCCTTCAGAAAAAACTAATATGCATTTTCTCACAAAATAAACAAGAACTGTCCTGGAATTGCAGCCAGATATACCCCCTGCTCATTGAACCCTGAATTAATATGGTAAGTGAAGATCTAAGTGGGCGTGGACACAATACAAGTGTGGACACAGCATAAGTATGAACACAATAATATAATCTTCAAGAAAGAACATTTCACAAAGGTTCCAATGAAAATACTCTGTCAAATCAGATGTAAAATTCACCCTTCTTTCGCCTCTTTTGACATTTAATACGAAAAACATAAGCGTTAGAGAAATTTCATAACAACACTTTGAAAACAACTTTTCAAGAGAATAACAATGAAAAAAGGAGTTTTTCTCCCACTGTTTGATTTTACAATATCTATGCTTTGAATTATTTCTTTGATGTCCAAGTCTAAAAAAATCATTGCAGAAGGAATCTACGAAAGTCCAAGTCATATTATCTCCCCTTCCTGGTTCCATA
This sequence comes from Modiolus philippinarum, assembly GCA_002080025.1. NCBI lineage: Eukaryota > Metazoa > Mollusca > Bivalvia > Mytilida > Modiolidae > Modiolus > Modiolus philippinarum. The sequence continues at coordinate 7,495 of MJUU01030471.1, forward strand.
TATTTAATTATTTTCCTTCATGCACATCTCCATGTAGTGTTCTTCTTTTGTGTGAAGTTTCATCAAAATCCTTCAAGTGGTTTAAGAGGAGTTGTGCTTACGAGGTAACCAATACATAGGGAATCAATGAAAAATCGAAGTCAAATCATCTCCCCTTCCAGGTTTCAGACAATAATTATATTCCATCATGCACATCTCCATATAGTGTACTTCCTTTGTGTAAAATTTCATCAAAATCCTTCAAATGGTTCAAGAGGATTTGCACTTACGAAGTAACCCATACATAGGGAATCAACACAAAGTCAAAGTCAAATTATCTCCCCTTCCTGGTTTTGGACAATAATTATACATGTATTCCTTTATGCACATCTCCATATAGTGTCCTTCCTTTGATGCACATCTCCATATAGTGTCCTTCCTTTGTGTAAAGTTTCATCAAAATCCTTCAAGTGGTTCAAGAGGAGTTGCGCTTACGAGGTAATCCATAAATAGGAATCAACAAAATGTCAAAGTCAAATTATCTCCCCTTCCTGGTTTCAGACAATAATCATATTCCCTCATGCACATCTCCATATGGTGTTCTTCCTTTGTGTAAAGTTTCATCAGAATCCTTCAAGTGGTTCAAGAGAAGTTGTGCTTACGAGGTAACCCATACATAGGAATCAACAAAAAGTCAAAGTCAAATTATCTCCCCTTCCTGGTTTCGGACAATAATTATATTCCCTCATACACATCTCCATATAGTGTCCTTCCTTTGTGTAAAGTTTCATCAAAATCCTTCAAGTGGTTTAAGAGGAGTTGCACTTACAAGAAGTGTGGACAGACGGACGGACAGACAGACAGGGTGATTCCTATATACCCCAAACTTTGTTTGCGGGGGGTATAATGATAACCTGGTTGCAAACTTATATTTTACAAGTCACAAATTTAAGGGAGACTGCCAAAACCTACTGTTATTATCTGTTGTTCCATTTAGTACAGTGGATTCAGGGAAGGCCTTGAAATGCATTTGCCAAAGAGTTAATTGACAAGCAATGTTTCCCACTGACAGTTACTTTGAATTTTGTATAAATATAACAAGGTTAGGTAACCATCATTAGACTTTTGTGACCAAATTTGGTTAAGCCTGGTTTCAAAAAAGACTATAATCATTTTCTGTAAGTGTCAAATGCTAAAATGTTTCCTATTTAATCCAAAATTGCTGGCCACCATCTTGAATAAAGTAGAACAAAATAAGCACAATTTTTAATTGGTGCCACCCAAACTTCATTGCTTCTAAGTTTGGTTCCAAATGACACAGTACTTCCAGATAGGATCTTAAACTTTGATTACCCTTTAACCAGAGGATTTTACCCCTTTTTGACTTCTAAGACCTTTTACCTGACCTAATTTTTTTTTGCATATTTATGTTCTATACACTTATCAAGTATGAAAAGTGTATGTTATATTTTATAATGAAGTTTGGGATGCATAGAAGTTTTGGATGCATAGACACACAAACTAAAAAGACATGCCCTGGGGCATGAAAAAATGGCAATATCTTAAAAGTGACCATCTTTAATTTTTCCTTCAGAACTGAATCACAAGCTTTAATTTCATCATTGATATTATGACATTTTTATCAAAAATATTATACGCAAAATCCTTTTCAATGAATGGCGCATCGATACACACAGCAACGATGATAGCAACAAAAGACGACAGAGATCGCTTTACTTAAATCGGTAACCTCAAACTTTAAAATGTGAAAATTTACATGTAACTATCTCGATGTGAGAAATTTACATAATAGACTGGAAACAATGTTAGAGTCTACATTTCAACTAATTATAATTACTTACAACTAGGTCTGTTGAAAAGCTGTGGGAAATATTGTCTCCAAAATCCATAATACTTCTGTCGGAAATTCATTAAATTCATTGACTTGTTCCCAATTTCCATGTAACTATGGTTAAACAAATTATATTGTAACCAGGTAACATTTTTAAAATGTTTGGCTATATCAAAAGTCTTTGGTGTAGGATTTCTGTAATTATAAAACCACCATGCATGTACTACAGATTAATGAATTATATACTTTAACTGTCTATTTATTTAAAGGTGGGGGAAACATTTCTGTTATTAAGGCCTTTCCAACTTGGCTGGAAATAACCTTGTTGTTTTCTTATCGGAAATTTCTCCTGTTTTTTTTTTCTTCCTGACCTGCCTGTTCTTTATCTTGTGAATATGGTACATGTAGGGTCATGTGTATTTTGTAATGGAACTGACATCTAAACACTAAATTCCAGTGTTTGTACCGTAGGTTTATATTTGATTTGGTTCCCATGCATTGTTTTTCTCTTTTATTTATATATATTTGTTACTTGTCAATCTTGCATCCTTTCATGTATGGTATATTAAACTAATCAAACAGCAGGGAGATAACGGAGAATTGAAGAGTTTTGCAGTATCTGTTAAGATTATTGGCAGAGACGCCATTTTATCAATTCAATTCAATTCAATATTTTATTGATATTATACATATTTATACATGTATGTATGTGACACAAAAATGTAAAATAAAGTTAACATTTCAATAGTCCCCTGTCCTCAGTTTGGTGGACTGTTTTCAAAAGAAACCTAGTTTGTTCACCTGATTAGCAGTTTTTGGGTTTGGAATGTAATTGTTTGACATACAGCTGACCATCTTTGTTGTATTATTTTACCCAGAGTGTTAACGATGGATCGAAAAGCAAAAAAAGGCCATCCCTGTGTTATATAACAATAAACTTTATTTCAATTCTGATAGGACAATTACGGTACAATTGATAAGACCTTTGGTCGGCTATAATCCATATTTGACTTCTCCTGTGACTAAAATTATTAAATTTACCAATTACATCACAAATGAAAACATTACATAAGAATCAAAAAGTTGTGTCCTTTGAATGTGACATCAGCAGTCATAGTCAGCTTTATCATGCTGTCACAATGTCATAATCCTGCATTTGCACTAAAGTAATTTGGCAAAAGTTTTCTTTGTTACATGTTGTTCATAGGTTTTACCTTACATGAAACTGTCATTACCTGTTTGTTACCAACCCTGATATTGTGTGAAACTTGCTCTGTATCTACCTTTATATTGTATAGGAATTATTCTTTACCTTACATGACAGTTATTACTTGTTTGTTACATTGTACCAACCTTGATGTTGTGTGAAACTTACTCTGTATCTACCTTTATATTGTATAGGACTTGTTCTTTACCTTACATGACACTGTTATTATCTGTTTGTTACCAACCCTTATGTGGTGTAGGACTTGTTTGGTTTCTAACCTGATGATTTGCACTGCTTTTTTTACCTATGATGTGAAGTTATTGTTCTGTACATACCCCGATGTTGTGTTTGACTTATTCAGTTTCTATCCTAATACTTTGCACCTTTTTTTTTACAAATGCAATGCACAGCTTTTTTTAAAATGTGATGTGAAGTAGTTCTTTTATACCCTGATGTTGTTTATGACTTGTTCAGTTTTTATCCTGATGCTTTGCACCTTTTTTTCTTTTTTACAAGTTGTTCAGCACATACCCTGATGCTGTGAAAGACTTGTTTGATTTCTACCCTGATGCTTTGCACTGCCTTTTTTACCAATGATGTGAAGTAATTGTTCTGTACATACCCTGATGCTGTGAAGTTTGTCCATAAACTGATCATATATTCACTCATATTTCTATCTTGGTAGTCATATTGCTGTCTTGGATGTAAACCAAAAATATCTTTGTAGGTCTGGTTGATGTAAGGGAACCCAAACACATATTGCAACTCTTGTCCATGAGCTATACCTACACAATGAAAACGGTCACTTATTAGAACACATAGCTCTCAACAGTCTATATTGCCCCCCTGAGACATGGCTGACATATGACCTCAATGCTAAATGGGTCCCATTTTCTAGTCTGATCAATGGTTTGGATGTTAAATGGTCAATAACTGCTTGTAGTTAAATAAATATATAAGTTTTTCAAATTGTTTTAAGATCACACTAATTACTTTATTTTGTAACATGTATTTGTAACATATAAAGGACAAGGTGCGATAAGGGGGTGTATGGCCATAAATTTCAGTGATTTTTCAAGTTGCACCTGAATATTTTCTTTATGTTCGTTTGAAAATTCAGATCCCACTTAAGAAAAAAATACAAAATTTAGAACCCATGACATCACAGTATGTGCAGTTTTGACGTCATGTTAAAGCTACTTTTGAATGTTTGTATAGAAATACAAGGAATTTGGCATATTTTAAAATAGTTTTCCTAATTGGAAATATAGTGAATTGAAGAACCAATTAGATAATTTACCAGCTTGTTAGTACAGATGCGTTGGACCTCCAATATGAATATTTTTGTGGTTTCTGCATGCGTTCTATGTTTCCTCTGAAGAAAAAGTAGTCAAAATTGGTCAAATATGTCATTTTTCGACAGAATGTGTAATTTGTCCCATTTTCTACACTGAAAAACTCTGTAATCGTACATCAATACTTAAGTAATCTTCCTGTCAACTGTTAACCCATGTCCATAAATCATTCCATCAAAAAATATTGTGAGTTTAAGCAATCTAATTTTTTTAGGCCAAATAAGGCCCTTACTGCATCTACTCCTTTGTGCTTTTTTATAATTGTAGCAATAAACTAAATAACGAAGTTACTGTGAATTTACTTTCTTCATATGCGCATTTCAATTGATTGATTGATCGATGTTTTAACTCTTTCAACACCAAGTAAAATTTCACTAGATAACCCCAATACACCACAGTAACTTTCATGAACAGCAGCAGTTTTTGCCTCATTAAGAAAAATAATTAATTAAAAATACAAATACATTATTTACCACTATGAATTANATATCAAATTAAAGGGGATAAAATAAACCTTAGGATGATATAAAAAACAAAAATAAAAAATATATGTTTAAAGAAAATATTACGCAATAAAGATAAAATTACAGGTAAAATCAAGGTAAGTTCGATTTTTATGGTAAAAAACAAGCAGTAAATATTTTTTTAAAAGTGAAATCTAACCATCAAGTGAAAGATTTATATAATCCAAACAAATCCATGTAAAAAATAATGCCACTAGAAACCTTTATCCATACGTCTTTGTGGATGTCTGTGTCATCCCCCCTTTTTTTTATCGCCGCTCTCGGTTTTCAAGTTTGATATTGATGAACGTTTTGTCCGGAAAAAACGACTGGGAGGAGTCAGAAGTCTCGTGCCCTACTCGGACGTATTCTCTCATTAAATTCGTTGATATTCCGCTCATTTTCAACGGTAATTCAGGGTATTCAGGCCCTTCATACGTGTCCTCGGATTAAAATCCGTCCAAGTGCGATTGGTCATCAATTTTGACTGACCACATCGCAAAATTGACATAATGAGTCAATCTGTTTATTTCCCCGTGCATAATCAACGTTCAGTTAACATAAATCGTCAAAATTTTAATCCCAAGAAAGCTCTGACTCCTTTGAAATGTTGCAATTCTCTCGAAAAAATTTCCATTGTCTTGAATTGCTTGTAATTTGATCGTATTGGCCTCGATTCGCTCCAAAAAGGTTAGAAAGTGAAAGTAGAATCTTCCCAAGATTCAATGCGCCGACATATGCGCAAACAACACTTCCTAGGTCATTGACAAGTCAGTGAATGTTTGTAAACATTCTCAGACCGCTAAAGCAGTCTGTGGTGTTGAATGGTAGTAAATTTGTCAGACCGCTAAAGCGGTCTATGGTGTTGAAAGGGTTAAGCCAACTTCAGCAATATTTCAGCTATATTGTGGCATGTGCATTTCGACAACTTATGTCTCTTCAGTGCAGATAAAATCTAAATGTTTGGAAGACCATATACTCAAAGATGTTTAAAAACTGATTGAGAATGAGTAACCAATAAAATCTAAATGTAAAGCCAAAATCAGCTAAGGACAGAGCTATGAAAGAGGGAGATTCTCCTTAGTTTTCAACAAAATTTACAAAAATTTTAGATATTGCAAGTTTCCAAATAAAGTCAGCATTTGGGTCAACACGGAAGTACTAACTACTGGGCTGGTGAATACCCTTAAGGGACTAGCAGTCCACCAGCAGAGGCATCAACCCAGTGGTAAAATATTAATTAAATAATAAAATATGTTTACATGAAATGGCCCAAGGTTAAAATTTCTTCCCAGCTTGGATCTAATGAAGTGCTGTTTATATGTTTGTTAGAACACTCATAAGAAATTTACCTCTCCATGGTGGCAAATAATCATTCCAAGAAAAATATTTAAAGTTGTACACATATGTCTGATTGTATATAGCATGAGATTTAACTACTTCATCCATGCCTGTTCCAAACATGTAATCTGTCATCATCTGCCAAGAGATACATGTATTTCAGTGTAAATTTAGTACATTTTATTCACTTATGGATATGTTTCATTTCAATATATATATACACATTTTTCCGAATATTAGCACATTAGTTTTAAATGCTGTTGATGCCATTTTTGCCATCTACATATTTCGAATTTAAAACATGTGGCTCATAACAGACTGTATCTCTCACCTGTCTCCATAAGGACCCTGTATTCAATTATTTAATTGAAGACATAAGTTGTCAAAATTGCCATCTAAAGAAACATATTTATAGTAATAATTTATTGAATGTACTGTTAGGCCATTCAAAATAAATTGTTTGTTTCTCAAGCCTTTTTATTTTAAATTTGGTGCTGGCGGGTGGTTTTTATTTTTATTATTATTTTTTATACTTCATAATTACTTGGATGCACTGAAATTAAATTTTAATGTAACTATGATAATTTTTATACATTTTGGCTTAATTCCAAAGATATCTAAACATACATATAAGGTTTTTGTAAGATTTTGAGCTTTAAGTTAATACTTTTAGAGAATTTAAGAAAATACATTGTTGAAAATTGAAATAAAAAAGTTTGATGCGGCTACATTTTTGGTGACGCGGGTGGGGCTTGAGAAACAATTTTTTTTTAATGGCTTTACAATTATTTGTTTCTGTATTCACTTTCTGTCAACCCATTAGGGCAAAAAAAGCATTAAATAAATAAATATTAATAGAGTAATTTCTGTATTTAATGTTTTAGTACCACTGGCTTGTGGACTGTTATTCCCCCTGTCTTCAGGGTAGAAATGCGTAATATGCAAAAATATTGTAAGTTCAAATAAAGGGCTATGCCGAGCACAGCATGATATGACCGCAACATGTCAACCACTGAAATTTGAACAAGTGTAATTGAAAGTGAGTGTGGACATACTAAAGAGCTTGATACAATAATTGCAAGGACACAATAATAGCTGGACACAAACTAGCGAAAATGAAAATTAGCCCTTATAACTCCTTATGGTTCCTCTTTGACCCCTTATAGTTAGAAAACAGTAAGAGCTACACCAAATCCATTGACATACTACTGAAAGCTTATATCAAGTGGAATCCTAAGAAAAAAATCCCATCGAAATCCGGCGAAAAAAAAAATTTCATGTAATCTGCAAGTTTCCAGTTTTGGCTCCTTCTACCCCTAATAACTCGAAAACGATAAGAGCTACGACAAATCTGTTGACATCCTACTGAAAGCTTATATAAAGAGGAATCTAAAGAAAAAAAATCTCATCAAAATTCGATGAAAAATAAAAATTTTAGGTAATCTGCAAATTAGCAATTTGGCCCTGTTTGGCCCTTCATAGCTAGGGAAGCCAACAAGTTACCAAAAATCTAATAGCAAAGTGCTGTGTTAATTTTTCATAAGCAGTCCTTTTTTTTGGATTCGCCCCTTTAGGGCCCCATTTATCTCTGGAACGGTACATGCTACGTGAAATCCGTTGGCATTCCACAGATTGGAAATTTCCTCAGGAGCACACTGAAAGAAACCCCATCAAAATCTGATTAATAATAAAGATTCTACAGACAAATATGGGAAAACACCCAATTTGACCCTTTTTTGGCCCCTTTTTTAAAAACGGGTAGGGTCACAATGACCAAAACTACTGCAAACCTTCCTTTTGTACCAAAGAACATTATTTAAAATTTCATAAGGATTGATTTACTGGAACAAAAGTTATTGACCAAAAACAAAAGTGTCTACAGACGATGACGACAACAACGACGACGACGACAGCACCATTCCAATATACGACCGCAAAAATTTTTGGGGTCGTATAAAAAGATTTTTGAACGTCACCTTACGACAGATGGATAGACAACGATAGCAAAAGCTCACCCTGGCATAGCCAGGTGAGCTTACAATTCAAATTCTTTTGAATCCTATTTATCGTGTTAATCACATTCCACATGAAATCCATTGACCTACACCAGACTGCAAAATCCCTCAGGACCAAAAGAAACCCAATCAAAATCAAATAAATAATAAATATTCTACAGCCAAATATATAAAAACACCATATTTGGCCCTTTTTTTTTGAATTCCTGAGGGGTCACAACGACAATCCAGTCCCAGGCTTCTTTTTGTGTAGTGAAAGCTAACCCTGTATCATGTATATGTATCTACTACATGTATTATATTTAGAATCCACAATCGCAACAAGTGAGAAATGACATTTCTACACTAGAGATAGTTAAATTTTCAAATTTTTAAACACGAGGCTTGCCGAGCGTCTGAAATATTTGAAAATTTAACTATCGAGAGTGTAGAAATGTCGTTTCTCATGAGATACGGTTGTGGATTTTATTTCTCTAATGATTTCAAGGAGGTTTTGGACAAAAACATGCCCCCCTTTTTCTGATGATCCGAAATAAATGTGTTCTTTGAGCATGATGTCATCATGCATGGTCGTCTTTTTTCATGATGTCACAATAGTAAAGTCGGAAAACGGCAAACATATTTGACATCATACTATGAAAGTACTTTTATTCGTGGATGCCAATTTTCGTGGATTGGAGACAAATCGTAAGTTCATGGGTTCTTAAATTCGTGGTTTGAGACTTTCCACAGTACAAATCAACGGGAGATTTGTATTTCGTTCGGTATCAAATTTCGTGGTTTAAGTCAACCACGAAATCCACGAAAATTGGTACCCCACGAACAATAGTACCTTCACAGGAATTGAATTTCATCCAATCACTTGCCGAGAACAACATTCTCTCTAGAGAGAAGAAATGTATTTCTCCAACTGTTCAAAAAACGTGAAAACCGGACAGAAATTAGAGAAAAATAAATTTACAATATAATGAATACTTAGATATTTGTAATTTAGCTTACATCCATCAGCATTTGTCGGATCATTGATTTATTCTTTGGTTGTGCCCACCATGTGTACTCAAATTCTAAAGCATCTTTGGTATTGACTAGATCTTCTACCTTTCGATCTGTCAGGAACTCATTGATTATGTTACTAAATCTTGTAGTATCAATACCATCTTCTAAATCACGTAAGTTTGCTGAAAAGACCATATAAAAATGTCAGTTAATACTATTTACGTGCTGATATCCATAAAATGACACAAAGTGACCTTAATTTTGGTTTGAAATAAATATATTCTAAAAGAGAATGTTTTGTGTGTTTTGAAATTGTTATTCATGCTTTTATTGAATGTAGATTTTCAGCAGAGTAAAGTTTGCAATGCTGTGAAGCACATGCTTAGTTTTAGGAATTGTTGTAAACCTTTCTTATCTATTTTCATTAACAGAAAGACAACGTATGAACAATGGAAGAACATCAAATGATGTATTTCCAATAGGGTCCAATGTTAAAAAATTTCACCGCTGGCAGCCATGTTTTTTGTCGGACCAAATCTTAATGCACAATATCAGTAAAGCATCTTCCCTACACTATTCAAGTACATTCTAGTTAAACTTGCTTCATTATTTCAGAGCAGACGATGAAAATGATGATTTTTTACATAGGGTCCAATGTTTAACTAAGTCCCAAGCTCAAAGCCATGATCTTTGTCAGATCAGAACCAGCAACCTTTGTAAAGGCCCTTCCATACATCATTCCTGTAAAGTTTGGTTGAATTTGCTTTCATGGTTTCAGAGAAGATGAAAATGTGAAAAAAGAAACTGACAGACCAAAAACTGACCAACAGACGCCAAGTGATGGAATTAGCTACAACTGACCCTTTTGGGTCATGTGAGCAGCTAATAAAGGGCTACGCCGAGCGCAGCATGATATGACCGCAGCATGTCGACCACTGAAATTTGAATAAGTTTTAATTAAAATTAATATGGACAGTAATTTGCTGGACACAATAAGAAAAATCTGTTTCACATATTTTGAAATA
>MJUU01030471.1:17926-29197 GCA_002080025.1 Modiolus philippinarum
ACAAATCTGTTGACATACTACTGAAAGCTTACAATGAGAGGAATCCAATGTAAAAAATCCCATCAAAATCTGATGAAAAATAAAAATTTTAGGTTATCCCAATGTTTGCAATTTTGGCCCCATTGGGTCCCTCATAGCTTGGAAAGGAAACAAGTTATCAAAAATCTGATGGTGCAGCACTAGTGAATTTTTCATAAGGAATCCATTGCAAAAAACTGCATCAAAATCAGACTTAAAATAAAAAAAATTAAAATTTTTGAAATTCGCCCCTTTTGGGCCCCATTTATCTCGTAAACGGTACATACCACATGAAATCCGTTGGCATACACCTGATTGGAAATTATTTAAGGAGTTCACTGAAAGAAACCCCATCAAAATCCGATAAATAATAAACATTCTACAGTAAAATATGTGAAAACACCAAATTTTGCCCTTTTTGGCCCCTTTTTTAGAAACGGGAGGGGCCACAAAACCCAACACCAATCCTAGCCTTCCTTTGGTGCCAAGGAACATTGTGTTAAAATTTCAGAAGGTTTGATCGACTGGAACTTGAGTTATTGACCAAAAACAAAAGTGTCCACAGACGACAACGACGCCGCCGACTACGACGACAGCACCATACCATTATACGACCACAAATTTTTTGCAGTCGTATAAAAATCAAAGGGGTCATTATGAAGTCACTGGCAATAGAGCAGATGCTGAAAATGATTTTTTTCCTATAGGGTCCAACGTTTAGCTAAGGTCTAAGCTCTAGGTCATAATTTTTGTCGGATCAGAACGAGTAACCCTTTTTTAAGGACCTTCCATACATCATTCCCGTGAAGTTTGGTTAAATTTGCTTCCATGGTTTCAGAGAAGATGAAAATATGAAAAGTTAAGGGATGAATGGAAGACAGATAACAGTCCCCAAGTGAAGGCAATAACTCACACTGATCCTTTTGAGTCAGGTGAGCTAAAAACTAAAGGCCTCGTTGTTACGTCACTGGCAAATAGTTTCAAAGAACATTGAGCGATGATGTAAGAAAGACGCCTTAAATTTTTAATTTTATTAACACAATGTAATAAAAAAGATAACAACTACTGAGGTATAATTATTCACTCTATTGACTAAGTATTAAATATAGTCTTACGTATGAAATATGACCCATCATCCTGATTTAGACCAGCCATGACCTTGAAATATTTGAATCTCCCTTGCTGCCTCATTTCTTTAGGTGTTTCTGGAAGAAATGCCCACATTGCTCCTTGTCCGATATCTACAACAGGTCCCCATGGGTTTCCTACTGATGCAGGCTAAAATAGAAACTTAATGGTAGAACACAAAAGACGGAAACTTCAAAACATTAGTATTTAATCAATCAATTTATCAAATACGTAAAGTTACCAAAAATAATTCCTTAATTCATTAAACAACAACTTTTATGTGTGTCAAAGACATTTATCTTTTAATAGATTTGGATATATTATTCTTATTTATTAAGTATTTATCCCATATCTTTTTAAATATGGTAAATGCCTAGGAAGCATTAAATCCTGTGTGCCTCTCAATATTTTCCAAGCATATCTTTACTTTTTACTGTATATAAATAGAAACTAGAGGCTCACATGAGCCTGTATCACTTACCTGGTGACTGGTTTTATTCATTGTCACCGACAGACCACCCATTCATACTATAAATCAGTTCTTCATATGTTACATTTTCATTCTTGGATGAGGTACAAACTAAAAATCACAAACTTTGGAAGGGATCAACCAAAGACAATTGTAACCAAGTTTGGTTCTAATTGGCTCAGTAGGTTCAGAGGAGAAGACATTTGAATGTATTTCCCATAGAATCCCTATGTTAAACTATGTTCCACGCTGGTGGCCATCTTGGATGAGGTAAGAACGTAAAAATCACAAACTTCAAAGGGGACCACCCAAGGACTATTGTGACCAAGTTTGGTTCAATTTGGGTTGGTAGTCCCTATGTTAAACTATATTCCCTGCTGGCAGCCATCTTGAATGAGGTATGAACATAAAAATCACAAACTTTGAAGGAAAACATCGAAAGACTATTGTAACCAAGTGTGGTTCCAATTGGGTCAGTGGGTTCAGAGGTGAAGACATTTGAATGCATAGGGTCCCTATGTTAAACTGTGCTCCACGCTGGCAGCCATCTTGGATGAGGTACAAACCTAAAAATCACAAACTTTAAAGGGGACCACCCAAGGACTACTGTGACAAAATTTGCTCCCCACTGGCTCAGTGGTTTCAGAGGAGAAGATCTTTGAATGCATTTCCCATAGGGTCCTATGTAAAACTATCTTCCCTGCTGGCGGCCATCTTGAATGAGATGCTAACCTGCTGGACATATGTAAAAATTGTAGCCAAGTGTGGTTCCAATTGGCTCAGTGGGTTCAGAGGTGAAGACATTTGAATGCATAGGGTCCCTATGTTAAACTGTGCTCGAAGCTGGCAGCCATCTTGGATGAGGAAAGACTATTGTAACCAAGTGTGGTTCCAATTGGCTCAGTGGGTTCAGAGGTGAAGACATTTGAATGCATAGGGTCCCTATGTTAAACTGTGCTCCACGCTGGCAGCCATCTTGGATGATTTACAAACCTAAAAATCACAAACTTTAAAGGGGACCACCCAAGGACTACTGTGACAAAATTTGCTCCCCACTGGCTCAGTGGTTTCAGAGGAGAAGATCTTTGAATGCATTTCCCATAGGGTCCTATGTAAAACTATCTTCCCCGCTGGCGGCCATCTTGAATGAGATGCGGACCTGCTGGACATATGTAAAAATTGTAGTTCTGGAAAACCTCAACACTTTTGCAATTCACATTTAACCTTTATCTCAAACAGTTTTTGAAAAATAAGTAAAAACGTTAAAAAATTGTGAAAATATAAAGAAAAAGCGGCAATAACTCCTATGTGGGTTGTCAGATTTTCTTCAAAATTGCAGGACATGTAGATCTTACTATGCTGACCATTTTTGTAACATAAACTTTACTTCTATCTTCTACCATCTTCAATATATAAGACTAAAAGTAACGAAAAACTGAAAATTTGACGGAAAAGGGGCAATAACTCCAAGACGGGTAAACGGATATTCTTCAAAATTGCAGGGCAGGTAGATCTCATCATGCTGATCATTTTTACCCTGTCTGAATTTTGATATCTGTAATGGTTTTCGAGTAATTTGCAAAAAAAAGGCAATTTACCCCAATATTCTATTTTTAGTTACAGTGGCCATGTTGTTTGGTCTACGGACATAAAAATCCAAAACTTGAAAGAGCATACCCTGGTGATGATTCAGGCCAAGTTTCGTTAGTATTGGCCCAGTAGTTTCAGAAAAGAAGATCTTTGAATAAAAGTTAACAGACATATGGACAACGGACGGGTGACGGACACCGAGTGATGGCAAAAGCTAACATGGCCTTTGGCCAGGTGAGCTAAAAAAGAAGGAAAATGGGGAATGTGTCAAAGAGACAATGACCCAAAGGGGAGTGATAACAACTCAAATCCAACATAAGATCTTCAATGAATGGCGTGAATTCTGTAAAGAACTTCTTGAAATAACTGATCCAAACATTTCCCCACTTTGTAGCAACAATTTCCAAATTGTTGGAATGCTTTGTATTGTTATCATTGTAATAAGGCACATTTACTTAGCTTTTTTAAGTCTGCAAAGATCCTTGGTACGATCTGACAAGAGGCCAACAATGTGACATGAAGTCAGCCACTTCTAATCTCAAACTGAAGTTTGCTTTGCAGCAAATTCAAACACAATGAATGACTCAAAAAGTAAATTACTTTTGATTACATGATATTTTATCAGAATGGACAATAAAATCTAACTATTTGCAAAATTTAAAACTGGTGAAAGACCTTACAATTGTTCTTGTAACAATTGCCTTTTTAATTATAATGTCATGGTTGTATCTTACATTAGGAACACAAAAATTCTTACATAATGTGTACAGTGTTGTATTTCATGTTTTTACAAGACTGATTTAGGGCTATTCCATTTAAAAGGATGTACCAGAGTAGGAAGGCACAGAATGAAAATTCTTGTGGGTTCTTGTTTATTTTGTAACTAATTGTTATACTCATATTTATCCATTACCCTTGGTTGTGGGGGTAGTAGAAAATTGCCTTCAGACCCTGGTACATGTATTTTAATGGAAAAGCCCTTATAAATTTAATTCTAACCTGGAGTCTGACAAGGGAAGATGCATTGACTATTTCATCGGCAGTTCTTGACATTTGTAAGCAATTAACTAATCTGGACATGTCTCCAGTGGGACAGCCAATTTCCATTGCCAAGGCAATAGCATATGATTTTGCATCTTCATTAGACTTTATAACTGCCCATTCACTACGATCTGAACCACTCTGCATGATAGCTCTAACAAATAAATCTACAAGAGACAACAAAAATTAAATATCCTTTTTTTTTTAAATTATACATATAATCTAACAATGATAAATGTTAGCAATACTGCAATAGGTTAAGAGACTTTTACATATAATCTAACAATGATAAATGTTAGCAATAGGTTAAGAGACTTTATACAACTACAAGAAATAGGTTATGTATTAATGTGCTACTGGTGTTGTAATTGGTGTCTGTAGACAATTCATATCTGTGCAATAACATAAGTTCCGGTTGATGAATCCTAATGAGATTTAAATGCAAGATGTAAATATTCAAAAGTCATATACTACACTATGTCCAATTGAGTACAGCAATGGTTGTTTTGGTATCTACTTCCTGTTATCACTAAGATTTCAAAAACGCCTTTACGCAATATTTTGATTAATAATCATCATATTGGTTAATTGAAGATGGAACCCTTGCCGTACCCCATTAAACACAATGTACTTACAGCTATGTTACAAGAACCATACATGTAGTTTAACTTACTATGTTTTCATTCATAAAAACTTGTAAAAATTGTAGAGCACTACAGGAATTTCCTATAAATGAACCGGATTGTGAATTGGTAATGTCAAATAAAGCTACATTATCATGCTTTAAATTAAAGACTTTAAGTTTGAGCATTTTCAAATGAAATACCTTGAAATTGATAATTTGTTTCTCACAAACTGAAATTATTGACACCCAGATATGAGCTACATTTATGTGTATTTGTGATGTCTGACTAGGGATATCTGTCTATACATAGAGCAAGTACAAAGAGCTGCTTAACATCTCAAAAATTATGGTAAATGGAACATTAAATCTATTGAGATTTTTTAGAAAGGCATATTCCCATGAAAAACATTGAAAAACATGTCAGATATCAATGGGGAATACAATTCAAGGTCCACATCAAAATATGAGAAACATCTAACCTGGCAACTTATTCTGATCTTTCAGTTGTATCAAGGTCCATGATGATAAAGCAATTAGAACTTAAGAGGGCAAAAGGACCTTTCTCAGGGCACCGGGATCAGCCTTTTTATTTAGCGGGAATTTGGGATTAATACTTCACGGAATCCAGGATTTGCGTTGTCATTTTCGTGAATGGGGATCGAAAATTTTATTTTCTTGGGAATACTGGATGTGACAATTATTTCCTCAGGATTCCGGGACCATACCCCCTCTTACCCACCCTCACTTAAAATATGATGGGCACAACATGGCAATGGATGATCAAATGTGGACATCTACTAGGACAAGCCATAACTTTTTTTGATCGTATAAAAACCTGACACTTGAGAGTACGTTTTCATGTATCTGAACTTTTGTCCAAGACAACAGTCATCTTTCAAGAGGAAATCTTGATATTTTTTGTCTTACATTCCAAATGATGTTTATAGATTATCATTTTGAGCACAAAGTCAAACAAATCACCTTCAAAATGAAATTAATATTGCTGACAATTATAACTTACCCCCCTTTCCCAAAATGTCATAATGCAAACTTTTAAGGTGGTAGGGGAGTCTAAAATCTGTCAGATAAAATTTTCCGATATTTTCATGATTTACACTTTGGTATTAGAACATACAAAAAATAAAATAAAAATTGGGGTTAACCGACCACATATGTCATGTAAAAATCTGATATTTTTGGTTAAAATAAATAGGGAAAATTAGCAAATTTTAACAAAATTTTAATTTATTTTAGTTACATCAGATAGAATTTTTTTAAATTTGGTAAATCATTAGCTAATGTATTGTCCTTCAATTTCCATAATAACTAGAGAATGTGTCTATAAGACACGGATGCCCTGCCGTAAAATTTATTGCAATAGAGAACTTAAGCCATTTATTTGATTAAACACCTAGTTGTTAATAAATGGACCTAATGCAAAAATTTAACAAAGTTATTCATGTGTAAAATGTCGGTCAAAGTCAAAGAAACAAGAATATGTGTCTAACGGACACAATGCCCTGCCTCACAGCTATTTTGAGCAATGCTATATTTCATGATCAGTGAGGCATGAAGTTGGTGGCATGGATAAATATTTGTTATTGTTTTTTTTTCATTTATATCCTAATGCATATTTTAATGAAGTTTCATGATAATAGCATACATCTGTCAAAGAAAAGAAACTTAAACCTGAGGTTAAATCTCATACTACCCCTCTTTTTTTTCATGGTCAGTGAAGCATAAGTTGGTAGTAAGGGTAAATTTTTATTATGATTTTTGTTTAATTAGATGCTAATGTGTATTTATATAAACTTTCATGATAATGGCATACATCCTTCACAGAAAAAAACATCTAACCTAAGGGTAAACCTCAAACTACCCCCCTTTTTTCCATGATCAGTGAAGCATGAAGTTGGTAGCCGGGATAATTTTTATTACGATTTTAGTTTAATTATACCCTAATGTGTATTAAAACAAAGTATCATGATAATAACATACATCCTTCACAGATAAAAACTTCAACCGAAGGGTAAACCTCATACTACCCCCCTTTTTTCCATGATCAGTGGAGCATGAAGTTGGTAGCCGGGATAAATTTTTGTTATGATTTTTGTTTAATTATACCCTAATGTGTATTTATACAAAGTTTCATGATAATAACATACATTCTTCACAGAAAAAAAACTTCAACCTAAGGGTAAACCTCATACTATCCCCTTTTTTCCATGGTCAGTGAAGCATGAAGTTGGTAGCCGGGATAAATTTTTATTATGATTTTTGTTTAATTATACCCTGATGTGTATTTATACAAAGTTTCATGATAAAAGCATACATCCTTCACAGAAAAAAAAAATTCAACCTGAGGGTAAACCTGGCTTGGGACGAACGGACGGACGGGCCCAAACACTATATGCCCCTACTATTGTAGGCGGGGCATAAAAATTGTCTTACAATTAGGATGGGTCTCTACATGAAATATCATGATATGTTGTGTAGTTGTTTAGAAATGAACCTGAACCCTTTCACCAATGGATTTCTATACAGGAAGTGTCACGCAGACGATGAATTTCCTGGCAATGGCGGCCAATTGTATTATACAAAGAATAACTCATAATAAAGACCATTAATAACTATTATTTTTTAACAAAAAATATTGTTTCCTTCATTTTTACTTCTTTGCTTTGATTTCCAACTGTTTGGCAGTCTTTTTAAGTAGTTTTACCTCCATTTTGTGTTGTTTTACAAATTTTCGTGAAAATTGTAACAAATTCATGTAACTGGCCCAAAAAATCTCATAGTTTTACCCCAAAAGATAAAAATTCATTGAAGCTGACACAAAACGATCACGATTCACGAAGTCCTTTCACAAAAATACAAATGTTTATACACGAATTCATCAATGATTACAGTTTCCACAATCCATAATCTTTCTGAAAAATTTGTTCTCCAACTTTAAATTTCAGTAAAATACTCAAAATTTGACCAATTTCCACCGTGTTTTCAACATTCGAACCGCCATCTTTTCTCCTTTCAACAAGAAATCATACAAAGAGCAACAACTCTTGCATAACTCCGTTTCGGCGGGAGAATATAAAACCCTAGTGGCTGATCCCGGTAAACCGGGAACTGTCGTGCCAAAGTCACTTTACGTTATCCCGGGAACTGTTGGTGAAAGGTTTAAAACACAAATTTTACCAAAAGTTACTCAAGCATAAAATGTAGGTCAAAGACACTTAATTGTCCTTGATTTGAATAGCATCTGTCAAGGTGATTTATATGATGCAACACGATTGTGATAGCATGTTTAGTTGTTGAGAAATAGACCTAAATGCAAGATTTAACAAAAGTCACTCAAGCCTAAAATATAGGTCAAAGCCACTTAATTCTTGATGATTTGGGTAGTACTCATCAATGTGATTAATTTTATGAGACATCATTGTGGTATGATGTGTACTTGATGAGAAATGGACCTAAACGCAAAATTTAACAAAAGTCACTCAAGCGTAAAATATAGGTCAAAGCCACTAAATTCTTGATGATATGGGTAGTACTCATCAAGGTGATTAATTTGGTGAGACATAATTGTGGTTTGATGTGTACTTGATGAGAAATGGACCTAAACGTAAAATTTAACAAAAGTCACTCAAGCGTAAAATATAGGTCAAAGCCACTTAATCCTTGATGATTTGGGTAGTACTCATCAAGGTGATTAATTTGATGAGACATCATTGTGGTATGATGTGTACTTGATGAGAAAAGGACCTAAACGCAAAATTTAACAAAAGTCACTCAAGCGTAAAATATAGGTCAAAGCCACTTAATTCTTGATGATTTGGGTAGTACTCATCAAGGTGATTAATTTGGTGAGACATCATTGTGGTATGATGTGTACTTGATGAGAAATGGACCTAAATGCAAAATTTAACAAAAGTCACTCAAGTGTAAAATATAGGTCAAAGCCACTTAATTCTTGATGATATGGGTAGAATTCATCAAGGTGATTTATTTGATGAGACATCATTGTGGTATGATGAGTAGTTGATGAGAAATGGACCTAAACGCAAAATTGAACAAAAGTCACTCAAGCATGAAATGTAGGTCATGGATCCCTAATTGTTTGTGAATCTGGTAGTACTAATCAAGGTGCATGTACCGATGTAATATTATTAAAATATTACAAGAGGTAACCAAAATATGGACCTAAACGCAAAACTTAACATCGAGACGTACGGACGGACGAGGGTAAATCTATATGCCCCTTCCACTACGTGGCATGGTATAAAAATTTTGGGGTCACATAACTCATTTTTGAATAAATCACGAAAAACTGATTTTTCCTATTATCTTTATATAAATTATCTCCCCTTAATAGAACAGGTGTTTGCTTAAAAGTTTTAATATTCTGAATGGTTATGTGATAAAAATGACATATTTCACCTAATTTATCTATTATCTATTATAAGACATTGAAAATGGTTTCGGCAACACTCCCATTGTGAATTCCATTTTTTATCACATGTGCAAGAAAGATGATCAATTTTAAACTCCCGTACTACCTTAAGTTCTTTTTGGTGGTAAGATTTATATTTTGTTAATTGATCAAGATGCATGTGACAATTAATTATATAGGTTTTGTATTCAAGTTCTAACTTACTATATGATCTAAGAGACAGTAGGTGAAGTTTAACTTACTATAAGATCTAGGAGACAGCAGGTGAAGCCCAACACATGCAGCACCAGTGCTTTGTCCAGCTAATGTAACCAACTTTGGATTTCCTCTAAACTGTTCAATATTCTCTCTGACAAACTCTAATGCTCTTATCTGATCCCACATTCCATAATTTCCCCATGCATCTCTTGAGTTTGTACTAAGGAATCCTGAAGAATTAATAAAATGTGAAATTTATATGTTTTCCATTTTTCATCTTATCTTTTTCATCTTAAAATACATTTTATTAAATACCAAATTCATATGTTTTTCATTTTTCTTGATACTACTGATGTGCAACTTTCAAAGTATTAGTTCACTTTGCATGTTTGTAACAATGTATTAAATTTTAATTATCATTACATAACATTTTATCTTGAACATTAACATGTACATTGTTGTAATTGATGGGAAATTACTGAACAGCTACAAAAAGCACAGCATAATACCACCGCAGCATATAGAACAGGTTCCTAATGGTGTTGATATGAAACGATCGACTGTGAACATAGTTACATGTAGATGCAATTTCTTTTAAAAAATCCATTATTCTTCTCCAGTTAGAGTATCAATTTCAA
Organism: Modiolus philippinarum; assembly: GCA_002080025.1. Taxonomy (NCBI): domain Eukaryota; kingdom Metazoa; phylum Mollusca; class Bivalvia; order Mytilida; family Modiolidae; genus Modiolus; species Modiolus philippinarum. Next base: position 28,084 of record MJUU01030471.1, read on the forward strand.
AAACAAGAGCAATCTAAAGAAACAAAGCCAATCAAATGTGAAGAAAACTCAAAATTTCAAGTAATTTGCACACTTTGGCACTGTTTGGCCTAACAAATGGTAACTGGTTGCCATGGCAACAGTGAGCTATATGTGCAAATTTTTTTTTTTTTTAATTCTAAACATATATATGTTTTGTGGGTTGTTGTAACGACATAAAGTATTCCATACAAATTTACCTCCTCCCATGAAAGTGATTTGAAACAGTCATGGGGATTACTTTGTTAAAATGTAGGTTACAAAAAATGCTCATGCAACAGTCTTTAAAAACCCTTTATCAGTCAGGGGTGTAACCTATTCAAGTTATCAAATGAAATACTTTTGTGTAACTGAATTGAGTGATCATGTATTTTCAGCAATAACTTATTTAAGTTATCAAATGTTGATTTCTTGAAAATGTCCTACTTTGATTACAAATTTCTTTATGATAAAGATTTTTCTCAAATAAACAATAGTTTTTCCCATATGGTTTGGATCTTTAACTGTGTAATTACCTATCAATTATAAATGCGCAAAGAGAGGAAATACATGTGCCAACCCCCATAAAGATTGGACCCTTGGGAAATTAAATCTCAATTATCTTTGAAATGGTTCATCAAAATCAACAAGAGCTGTCGCCGAACGGCAGCCAAAGATACCCCCCACTCACTGAACCCTGAATCGATATGGTAAGTGCAAAATTAAGTTGGTGTGGATACAATACAGGTGTGGACACAGTACAAGTGTTGACACAATACAAATATGGACACAATGATATAATCTTCACTCTGTCTAAATCAGACAAATTTAAAATTCACCTTTTTTCAGCTTATTTGACATTTTACATATCTACATATAGTGTTCTTCCTTTGTCTAAAGTTTCATCAAAATCCTTCAAGTGGATAAAGAGGAGTTGTGCGTACGAGGTACCCATACATACAATATAGGGAATCAATGAAAACTCAAAGTCAAATTATCTCCCCTACCTGGTTTCTGACAAAAATTATATTCCTTCATGCACGTCTCCATATAGTGTTCTCACTTTGTGTAAATTTTCATTAAATTCCTTCAAGTGGTTTAAGAGGAGTTGCGCTTA